>PJEM01006274.1:0-12530 GCA_004023845.1 Helogale parvula
GCGGGCGCCACCGGCGGCCAGCCGCCCGGCGTCCGCCCTCGCCGCTCCAACGCAGCCTTGCCCGAAGGTGCGCGGGCCCGACGGCCGGCGGCCCGCCGCGGCCCGCCTCCGGAGGGCGCTCTGGCCACCTAGGGGCTCTTGGGCCGCCGGCGGCCGGCTGGGGAGCCCCGGCCCGGCCCGGCCCCCGAGCCCCGCAGCCGCAGCGGAGGGAGAGGGCCCTCGGGGGCAAGAGGTGGCCGGGACAGCTGCGCAGGGGACCAAAAAGGGCGTCGTGCCTCCCCGTCGGGGAATCGAACCCCGGTCTCCCGCGTGACAGGCGGGGATACTCACCACTATACTAACGAGGATGGCTTTTATGTATCTTGTATTTGGGTATGAGTCTGTTTCTTCTCACTGACTCCTGTGCCTGCCTTTTATTGCGTTTCTTCTAAAGGTTCTTGCCGCCTGTGACAGCCACTGACCACACACAGACCTTACAGTGTACCCCCAGACCCTGTCTCTGCACAGCAGCCTCCAATCCAGACTGGATGTTTACCGGTCCTGGGCCCAAGCCTGTATTTGGATTACGCTCCGTATTCCTGGGTTCGCTGCCTTGGCCGGCCATTCGGGCCAGCGGAAAATAATTGGATTGCAGAGTGTTCGTGGAGGGTGGCAGTGGTCTTTGTCCGCGGCCATGGCGTCAGCCCTGTGACACATGGGGTCCTCCCTGGGCCAATGACTTTGTTCCTCATGCGCCGTGTTCGATGTCGAGAATCGGACACCGGTTCAACAGTGGAAACCCGAACCTGGAGTTGACAACCAAATTCTCGCCACTTCCGGTTATTGGGACCATGAGGCCATGGAGCAATAGAGCCCGCAGATACCGGTGCAGCCAGTGCGGAAAATCAACACCACGCGGGTGGGAGCGGGTGGATCTCATGAGGGATGGGGTGTCCTTCTCGTCAACATGCTTTTCCAGTTGTGTGACTGATACTCTGAACCCTATGGCATAGTGGCCAGCGTGTTGTTACCCAGCAGTTCCATCCTGAACCTCTCGCCCCCCCATCCGCAGCCCCCCGACAAACACACCCACATTTCACTGTTAATAGTTCCCAATCTTGCCTTACCATTTACCTAGCCTAGATGTGCTCCATGCCTCTTCTCTGCTCTGTACTCATCGTCTGTGGGTGCTCTCCAAGGTGAAAGGCACATTCCTGTATTCTGTGCAGCTTGTACCTCAGTTGGACCTGCATTATAGTAAAACTCTTTAGTATATATATCCTCCTTATCCTCGCTTGTCTTGACTTCTTTTCTTTTTCCTTTCTCTGAAGATCTTTTCTCCCCCCACCGCCTTTGAGAACTACTCCCTTTTGTCAATCTTTTCACACCACTTGATATTTTTCAGCATCCTAGGTGTATTCAAATAATGCCCCATGTTGTTTGGGATCCTGGGAAATCAGTTCTCTGCTCTGGAATTTCTTCCTAGGCATTTAGCTTCCAGTCATCTGGGAAAGTTAGCTTTCATTTCGATACCCATGTATTTTCTGAAGCTAATGGGGTTTTTCCTTAGTATAGGACATTGATCCTCAGAGCCTGGTAAGAAAATATAAGGGCAGGAAAAAGTTCTTTGGGTTGGTAGACCCTGCCGAGACCCCTGTACTTCTAGGTAACTTGACCTTGAATTTTTATACAATCTTTTGAATCAACCGAAGATGTATCCCAGAGGAATCAGTGTGTTCCAGTCATATCTGCCTTATTGTCTAGCATGGAAATGACCTTCTAGTATTTTCCACGTCATGAAGATGACTTTGACCTGGGTTTACAAGTAGGTGAACTAAATTGTTTACATCTAGAAGACTAACTATATTAAGTGTACCAGTAGTGGTGTTTTTCTGAGCCTACATCTGTGTAATGAATGATCTATGTTTCTCTAGCCAGGAATTTCTGAATCACTGGACCTACCCATGGAAACCTACCCATGGAAACGTCAGAAGGTTCTGTCAAATGCCCACGCTCTACAAACCCCTGAAAAGTTACCTGTTCTTAGAATTTCATTGAACCAGTCAAATTACATTCATTGCTAAAACTTATTTTCCTGATTCAGAGTAACTTGCAAATTGGTTTCAGTGTAAAAAACTTTAGTTGTATCAAAACCTCAAGGAAATATCACCTCACACCTGTCAGAATGGCCAACATTAACAACTCAGTCAACAAGAGATGTTGGTGAGGATTCGGACAAAGAGGATGTCTTCTGCACCCCCGGCGGGAATGCAAACTGGTGCAGCCGCTCTGGAAAACAGTGTGGAGGTTCCTCAGAAAATTAAAAACAGAACTACCCTATGACCCAGCAATTGCACTACTAGGTATTTATCCAAGGGATACAGGTGTGCTGTTTCGAAGGGGCACATGCACCCCAATGTTTACAGCAGCCAAGGTATGGAAAGAGCCCAAATGTCCACTGATGGATGAATGGGTAAAGAAGCTGTGGTAAATACATATATGAAGTGTATATGTAGACATATGTATCTATATACATATAGGGCTGCGGTGAAGGTCCTAGAAATCAGTCTTCAAGGCTCTGCGGCTCCACCTCTCCTCTTTCCACATTACACTCTCGATGATCTTGTCAACTTTCAAATTTGTGTCTCTAGTACTTCTCTGAGTTCTAACCCTACCCATGCGTCCACCTGCCTGCTTCATATATATCATTCAGACGTCAAAAAGAATGAAGTCTTGCTATTTGTAACTATGTGGATGGCACTAGAGGGTATTATGCTAAGTGAAATTAGTCAAAGAAAGACAAATATATGACTTCGCTCATTGGAGGAATTTAAGGTACAAAACAGATGAACATAAATAAAGGGAAGCAAAAATAATAGAAAAACAGGGAGGGGGACAAAACATAAGAGACTCTTAAATATTGAGACCAAACTGAGGGTTGCTGGAGGGGTTGTGGGAGGGGGGAGGGGGTAAGTGGGTCAGGGGCATTAAGGACTCTACTCCTGAAATCATTGTTGCACTATATGCTAACTAACTTGGGTGCAAATTAAAATTTTAATTAATAAATTAATTTTAAAAATTAAATTTAATTTTAAAATGTTTAATTAAAATTTAGTTGTACTTATTATAAATTCGGTCATTCTCTCCCAAGAGCTAGGGCCCATTGGCAACATTTTTGAATCACAGGTGTGCGTGGAGGGAGAAGTGTTGGGGGCAGTGTCCTCTGTATGTCAGGTTCCAAATGTTGTTTTCCAACCCCCGTGGAATACTCACTACTGCTTGAGGCACAGTCAGGGCGAGCTTTGAAGAGCACTTCCATTTTGAAGTTACGTTTTCCAATAAACGCTCAGCATCTGGGGTTTAAAATTCAGAAAGAGGTCATGTAACTGGGTTTCGCAGAAGCTTAGCGAAGCAAGAGCATCAGGCTGATTTCCCAAGCAGGGATATTAGTTCAAATCAGCAGCAAGCGGTCACTTCAGCACTCATTTCTCTCTGCTTCATTCTCCAGTCCCTTCCTCCCTTCTCAATATCCTCCAGTGTTGAATTTGGTCCTACTCATGTCCAGATCTCAACCTGGGGAGAAAGAGGAGGTGGCTTCCCGCTGGTGCTGAGACTGGGAAGAAAGGAAGCAAGGATTCTAGTGTTGTGTGCTTGAATGTTCAGCTTTTAGAATCACATAACTGAGACCTACTTGCAATCTCAAGATGAAGAAACGAACCCCAGATGGCGGAACGCTAGTGTTTGTTCATATCTGTAGATACGACCTGGAAGAGACAATGCAGTGGGGTAGTCTCTGTGGCGCAATCGGTTAGCGCGTTCGGCTGTTAACCGAAAGGTTGGTGGTTCGATCCCACCCAGGGACGCCTGAAGTTTGAGTCTTAAGTTTTTTTCCTTGGTCCATTCCTCTTAAGCATCAGAGTTCCATTTCCAATCCAAAATCCCGCGAATTACTTGTCTGGTAAGAGACATTTTCCAGTCCCGCATCCTCTGATCAGGAGCCTTCTATGGCCAAACTAGTGGTCCCTGTACTTCTCTTTCCTCTAAGATTGAAACATTTCAGAGCTGCTTTTCTGCAGAATGCCATAGCAAGTGGGCCTTCGCAAATGGGCACAACTAGTGTAGAAAACAGTTAAGGTTCTTTCCCTTTCAGTTAGTTCTTGCAGCAGATGTTAAGCACCTGAAGAAACCCAGTGATCTCTGGCCATGTTTGAAAGGGATTAAAGTTTAAAGCATTTCATGCATTAATGTGCTCTCACATTTCTCCTAGGATTGGATGCTGCTCTTACATATAGGGTTGCGGTAGAGGTCCTAGAAATCATTCTTCAGGGCTTCAACTGCGGCTCCGTCTCTTCTCTTTTCACATTACACTCCCTTTCGGTGATCTTGTCAACTTTCAAATTTGTGTCTCCACTACTTCTCTGAGTTCTAACCCTACCCATGCGTCCACCTGCCTGCCTCACGTGCCCCCGTGCCCTCAGGGTCATTCTCTCCCAAGCCGAGTCCATCTTCTCCCCAGTACCCAGGCACAGGCTTTCCCAGTGTTTCCTCTCTCAGTGAACGGCGATGCCACCACCTTTACGGGAACAAGCCGGGCAGGAAGGGGACTTCCTTGGAGTCTTTTTCCCTCTCCCAGCAAGTCCATCAGTCGTCAAGTCCTTCCAATTTTATTTCTCTGCCTTCCATCCCTGTGAGCCCTCTGCCAGGTTCCCTCAGGGACCGGACCCAGGTCACCTTGAGAAGTCCTGGTAGAGGACGCGGACTGTGTTGCCGGGACTCCTGTGTGCAACTGTTCTCGCGCTGGGAGTTCCGGTGAGCTGGACTTCCCCAGCCGGAGCCAACGGCTCATCCTCTCACACGCCCTTCTTCCCTCACGACCCCGGACAGGAAGACCACAGAACCGGAGCTCTGTGGGCTAAATCCAACTTTCTTCCTGAAGGCTTTTAGAAAAACACAAAACCCTGGCTTGTCCCTAGTCTCCAAATATGTGCCTGCTATTCATCTATTTATTCATGCACACATACATTCATTCAACAAACATATACTGACAAGTGTTATGTGCCAGGCACTCTGTAAGGAGCTGCAGATTAAATGATGAGCATGAAGGCAGATACAGTTTCCATATTTTTCAGTTCATAACCTACTTTCTGAAATTCCTGACAAGAACAGCGTGATCCAATTGTGCCCCCTGGGGGAATTTTCCAGAACAAACGGGGCACCATGGCCCCTAAGTCTTTCTCCTGCCATCTACAGAGCTATGGAGGCCCCAAGGCTCTGCTATGTACTCGCCCCGTATTGGCCGAACGAACTTGGCTTCTGGAATCATCCAAATCCATTGTGCTGCCAGGTTTTCAGGCTCAGGAGAACAGAGCAGGGTCTTTGACTGCGTGGAGTTGAGCTCCCCAAAGTGCGGCACACGGGAGCTGGCAGTGAACCCAGGGTACACTCTGGTGTTTGGCCACAAACTATTCAATAGGAAATGCCAGCCCGTGGACCCTGCCCGATCTTGGTAGTGTAATGAGTTAGACTTTCTGCTGTCAAGCTAAAGTTTGATGCTTCGAGGTCCACCTAGAGACTGATGTCCTTGAGCCACAAACTCACTTCCTTTGCCTGCAGAACTCCGTGTTCTCAAGTCTTCATAAGCTGCTTTTCTCATTTCTGGGTTGTTCCCGGTATATCTGAGGTGCCGTGGATAGTTTTGTCTTGGTCAAAAGACTTATGAGTGAAAGAATAAGCTATCCGGCCCCCACATCTCCAGCACAGAGTGTCGGACAGACAGGGGCAACCGCCGTTAGGGGCAGACTGGAGGCAACCTTCCTGTTCGAAGGGGGGATATCGAAGACCGCTGGTCCACATCAGTTCTGACATCCAGTCAGGTTCATGCGGCCGGTTCCCTGATGAGGCCGCATGACTGCTCTCTGGGAAGGATTCTCTGCAGCTCACTCCTGCGTCCGGAATGATGCTTACCCTTCCAGAAGAATAGTCCGTGTTTGCAGCTGATCATTTTCTCAGCCTGTGTCCTGCTCATAGGAGGTTTGGAGGTCTAAAGGCTCCTTTTAATTTTGTCCTGTCGCTGTCCCCTTCGGTCCAAGCTGATATAGTTCCTTTAAAAGTTTGAAGAATTTCTTATAAATCGGTCAATATAGACTTCACTTATTAGACAAAAGCCACGCTCACACATCTCTTTGAAATCAGCCCTTTTCTACATTGGGCCCCTGGTCAGGCTGCTGTGGGTCAATGTCCTTAAGATCCTTAAAAGCCTTCTTAATAGGAAGGGTCTCGGAGGCAAGCCCTTAAGATTCAGAGAAGGCCTTCTTTCTTCTTGAAAGAGCCTACGAGGCACTACTCCAATCTTCTTCAGGTGTCACTAAAGAGTTCTGTAGGTAGAGCCTTAGGTCCATCCTTCCCCTGGGACTGTATTTCCCGACAGTACCTGGGTTTCATCTCCTTGCCTCGCCCTTTCTTCCCCAAAGCATTTGCTGGATGGAAACTGCCCCAAACCTTACATTTTGTCCAAATTCCAGCTGAAAACTGAGGACTTAATCCTTTTCTTCATGTCTCCTTTCTAGTGTTTCATTATAGGCAGCACAGGGGAGGGAGAATTCTTTTTGGTTCTTTTAGCTATAGGCTACTTCTCTAGATTCTGATTCAAGATCCAATGGTGTGTAGACTAATAAACAGTTTAGAATTCATTTATCCAGAAAGTCAAAGCCGGTATGTAGTTTTGACAGGTTCTATAGTTCCCTGACCAGACCTTGTCTTTGGCATGCGGTTGGCATATTTCTGGCCTCCGAGCTCCCCTTTGGTTCTTCCTTTTATCTGAGTCTGGTTGTTAATTCTCATAAATCTATGACTGGCAATGATCTCTCAATTAATTATTTTTCTGCTTATTTTGGTAAAGCTTATTTACGCTGTTTATATCCAAGACCACTAACATTTAGACTTTGGTGACAGAAATATATTGATATCCGAAATAGGGGAAAGGGCTTTGTTGGGCTGGAAAACAGACAAGACATTTTGAATACCCTGGAAAGGGGGTCTAACAACCCAAGACCTGCTGTGTGGCAGTGAAGGGTCATCTGTGGGCATCTGGGAATCTGCATTGCTAATGGCTTAGGACTTTGTCACAGGGGTGAGAAATTTAAAAGCTCAGGAAGTCTCCTTTCAACACAGTCTTAAACAAAGAGAATGGTGTAATCAATCCCCTACATTTTTAATTTATGGCACAATTTAAAATGAAGAGATTTTAGTGACCTCCAAATGGTATATAGAAAACTGTTTCACTTTGTTTTGTTTTTTGTTTTTTTTTGGTGTTTTTTTTTCTTGAGACAGAGATAGCCCACAGAAGTGGGGGAGGGGCAGAGAGAGAGGGAGAGAGAAGATCCCAAGCAGGTTCCCTGCTGTCAGTGAAAAGCCTCACATGGGGCTCAGTCTCATGAACCCATGAGATCATATCCTGAGCCTAAATCAAGAGCCAGAAGGTTAACTGACTGAGCCACCCAGGTGCCCCTCACTTTGTTTCTTTTTTAACGCTTTATCACTTAACCTACAACAAACTGCCCATATTTAAAATATCCAATAAAGAGGTGCCTGGGTGGCTCAGTTGGTCAACCAACTTCGGCTCAGGTCTTGATCTCATGGTTCTTGGGTTCGAGCCCCACGTCGAGCTCTGTGCTGACAGCTCAGAACCTGAGGTCCAACAGTCAGCCGGTTTGATCATAAATCAATATACCGGTGGTTCAAGTGCCCTGGGGGGAGAGGGGTGTTGGTAACCTATTGTTCCCCAGCGCTGCTGTGGCTCTGTCAGAAGGGACTTTTTCTTTTTAATTCATTCAAATACGGTGTCTTTGCAGTATGCCCAGAGAGGGCAGAGGCAAAAGCGCTCTGAAAAAGCAGTTCTCCTACACTGAAGCCTAACCAAGGCAGTTTTCTCTTCTGTGTGCTTAGTGTAAGGCGTCGCCTTCTAGGATGCTTAATTTTCTGTGTCAATTTGACTGGGCCGTGGAGTGCCCAGATATTTGGTCAAACGTTATTTGGAGTGTTTCTGTGAGGATGTTTTTGGATGGAATGAACATTTAAGTCAGTAGACGGAATAAAGCATCTTGCCCTCCCTAACGTGGGTGGGCATTGTTGTACCCAGATTTTAATATCGTCCCCCAAAACCAGAGACCGCCAGGGAGGCCGAAGCACGCATGCAAAAGCAAAGGGCTTCATTACGAATTTAGGCCCGGCCAGCCTAAACTCGGGCTCACAGACTTCAACAACACACTGGATCCACATGGAGCAAGCCCTGAACATGGCAGGGCGGGGCCTTTTATGAGTTTGGGAAGGGGGAGTTACAGGAAATTGTGACACAGGTAAAGGGGTCCAATCATTATAGCATCACATCATTGACAGTAACTTTAACCAATTACAGAGTGGACCCAGAACCCTCAGGTAGGGCGTGACTAGGACCCTCAGGTAGGGCGTGACTAGTCTTAACCTCCATCTTTAGGCCCACCCCCAGAAATGTTAATGGTGTCAGCTGGCCTTCAAGGTCAGAGGGGAAACCTGAATCAGACCTGCATCCTTACAGCATCACCCAATCAGATGAGAGAACTCCTGCCCCACCGCCTTCAGCTAGGACATTGGGCTTTTCCTGCTTTTGGACTTTGACCAGAACATCAGCTCTTCCTGGGTCTCGAGCCTACTGGCCTTGGTCTTTGGGCTTGAACTACACCAGCAGCTCCCCCGGTTCTCAGGCCTTCGGACTCCAGCTGGAACTAAGTCACCAGCTCTGCTGGGTCTCCAGCTCGCCAGCTCGCTCTGCAGACCTTGACACCCCATAATCACGTGATCTTTAGAGACAAAAACATATAGATATCGATAAAGATACAAATATAGCGTGGATGTAGATCTCCTATTGGTTCTGTTTCTCCGAAGAGCTCTGACACACCAAGCATGCAGGGGCCTTCTTCTCTCCGCTCTCATTAACTCCTAGCGGAAGATCTGAGGGTTCCTCAAATTGCAGGAAACAGAAACAACTTTATAATTTCTTTTTTAAATTGGAAACATGCCACTGACTACAGTGCTGGGAGGAAATGCATACCTGTTACCTGTTAGCCCACTTAACCACATGGGGGCTGCTTGAGCTGTGAGGGGAACGTGGCAGTGTCCTCACCAGAGGGAGAGCCACAGAAGTTAAAACAGGAAGGACCATATGTTCAGTGGACGTGGTGTGTAGAAAGGGTTCTGAGCTTATTTGCCAGGGTGCTGTGATTCAATGGGGGTGGGGCCCTGGGAAAGGTTCCTGGTTGAGGGAATGGAGAAAGATGACTCTGTTTGGGGGAGCGTGACTTTAGATTCTCCCGGGGGGTGGGGTGGGGGTGAGGAGGTGACAGCTCTGTGGGGGTGGGCTGGAAGGTCTGAGACGTAGTACTAAAGTAATACAGAAGCGAATAGTACAAAAGACCACCAGTGCCTCATATCTGTAATTGCGGGGAATTGTACCAATGGAGGGTCACATCCCATATGCCCAGATGTTTTAAATTTATCAATTAAGCTCATACACAGTAACATACAATAAGATCTTTCCACCTAAATCGACAAAAATACCTTCTTAAGGACCTGTGAGCCCAGATTTGCATTTAGAGTTGTGAGACTCCTCAGAGCTCTGCCTGAGCACAGTGGCCCAGGGAAGACCCTCTCCTCTCTATTCTAGCTCCTTCCTGCACCGAGAGGGGTCTTGTGCAGGTGTGTGGGCACCAGGATCTGCTCAAGCCCCTGCAAACAGCCTTCCCTTGGCTGCCTGTGGATCCGCGCCTCCGTGCACTGGAGCCTGGCCCACCGCCGCCACGCGGGTGGGGGGGCGCCCTAGCCAAACTGCACCCATTTGTGCACCCAAATAACAGAGTTTGTCTCGGAAGAGGGGTATGGCTCCCGGTGGGCATGTCCCACTGGCCCGGAATGTTCCCTTCTCTGCTGGGGGAGGGCCACAGTTGGAGATCCGGAACAGTATTCTTTTTGGGGGTGAGGGAGCAAAAGAAAGACACGTTTTCCTCAATCAACCATGGGGATACATAAAAGTGAGAGAGGCACAAACATTTTAGGAACGAAGGAGGGGAAGAAAAAACATGAGCAACCCCTGGGTCCGAGGGAATCGGTGACAAACATGTAGGAAAGTGTCCTCTTCCCTGGCTTGACTCGTGGCAATCTTTCTTGGAACTTTTCTGCCGCTAAAGTTTCCTTCCACCCTCTGACCCAAATGGCAGTCATCGCAGCCAGCACCACACACACCCCTACCTACAGAACATTCTCCAGATGCTTCTAAAAGCCCCTAACAGGTGGCTGCATCATTCTTGAGATCTTATTCCAGGAGGCGCTGTCCAAATACTTAACATGCCTCTCCCTGGTGGTCTAGTGGTTAGGATTCGGCGCTTTCACCGCCGCGGCCCGGGTTCGATTCCCGGTCAGGGAAGTTACTTTATTTTTCTTTTTCTTTCTGTCTGCCAACGATATTTTGCTGTTGCTGAGGCTCCTGCAGCCCGGTCACCCCTAAGGCCGGTTGCAAGCAGCCTTGCAGGCCAGCCAGTGCTCCCGTGGCTCCCCACTCTGGCCCGCCAAGGCCAAGCTCAGGATCCCCGGATCTCAGGATCCCCGGATTAAGACGATGGCTAGCAACGCCTGCATGCCCGTCAACCCTTTCCCAGGTGATCCTGAAATCAGTGCTGAGAATCGCGGGACGAAGTCCCTAGGGAGCCAAAGACTGGTGTCAGATGACTTGTTACTCATCTTTGTATTATAGTTCCTGTCTTACAGGTAAAATGAACTAATCAACATATTTCTTGTTCTTACCGGTGCATCTGGTAAAATTACCTGAGCTGTCTACACCTCTGGCATGTACCTTAGGGTTTCAATGGAAAGGGGGGGGGGGGGAGTTACATCCATCACTAAAACCGTGTCAATGCCAATCAAACCTTAATAGATGTAAGAGTCATTTGATATAACTCACTTGTTTCATGTAGAAATTTTCTTAGATGGAAAAAACAATTCCATAATTCTCAGTAGAGTGAGACACAAGCGAGTTTGAATCCGCCTAGAGAAATTTTTCATTCTTCACACTTCCCGTGATATTGACACACCTCGGGACCGGACGACATGTGCAGTGAGCACGAGCGAGCCTCGGTTACACCCGAGTTGCTGGCAGCAGCAGAAGGTTGTTGGTGATCAGAAAGAAAAAAAGGACTTCCCTGGCCGGGAATCGAACCCGGGCCGCGGCGGTGAAAGCGCCGAATCCTAACCACTAGACCACCAGGGAGGGTATGAGGCGGGAGCAGTAGCGCCTCCCGGAAAAGGATCTTAGGATTGATTCAAGTATATATTAGAACTTCGGGGGGATGTCTGGGAAATGTCCTTGAAATTTTAAATAACCTTTGAACGTGCGTGTTGTAACTGAGTCCATTGGAACTAGGGCGCCTGCGTCTGAGCGGAGAAGACACCAGCAGTGTTCGTGTCCACCTTCCTTGTCGCCCGTTTGTACATAGCGTTTGCTAGGTTTGATGAACTCACATTCGGGATGGACCCAGTGCCCCAGTGGGAGTTCAGAGACTTAAGGCGAGTGTAAAGTAAGTAAGTTGTCTTGGTGGGGAAATAGACTGACCTGCCGGCCCCGAGGCCACACTTGCCATTCCAAGCAGAATTTGCTTCAAACGCAAAAAGAAAGTAATGGCGTTCTAAGCAGAAGACCAAAGACCAAATAAATAAATAAATAAATAAATAAGTCCTATCCTATCCTTTTTTTTTTTAACCTTACTTCCTGTACTAGCCAACCGCCTGGGGGGGAAATGGGGACACAGAAGGAAAGGTGGAGACAGCACGAGCCAGAGCTCCCTTTCCTTCCAGTCCTTCCTTCCTTCCGTATCAGCAGGCTGGAGGTGGAAAACGGTGGTGGGATGTGTATCTTCAGAAGTAAAAGTGGTTGTTTAACTCTGTGCAACATGTTCTGGTCATGCCGGGAGGGGGGGCCTCCTCCCACACGGCTGGTGGGGAGGCAAACTGTGAAGCCGCTCTGGGAACCAGCATGGAGGTGCCTGGAAAAGTTAAAAACAGAGCTGCCCTGACCCAGCAATTGCACTACTAGGTATTTACCCAAAGGATACAAAAGTACAGATTTGAATGGGCACATGCGCCCCATGTTAATAGGGGTCTTTTGGCTCTGTGCTGACAGCTCAGAGCCTGGAATCTGCTTCCGATTCTGTGTCTCCCTCTCTCTCTGCCCTTCCCCCTCTCACACTCTGTCTCTGTCTGTCTCAAAAATAAATAAAACATTTTTTAAAATTTGTGCATGTAGGAGCTATGAAATACAGATTGCATGATTTTAGTGATTCTGCCTATGAGTTAAATGCTTTTATATTTGCACTGTCAACTAAAACAAATCCAGACTTAAAGAGAGACTTCTCAAAAAGACTACTGCAATGGAGAGAATGTTCCAATCCTAGAAATCTTCAAATAGCTCAAAATCAAACAGCAAAAGGTGTTTCTTGCATAGGGTGGATTAAGCAGAGCTTAGCAGAAAC
>PJEM01006274.1:12630-26940 GCA_004023845.1 Helogale parvula
TTTACTTTTGATACAGAGAGAGACAGAGCATGAGAGGGGGCGGGGCAGAGAGAGAAGGAGACACAGAACCGGAAGCAGGCTGCAGGCTCTGAGCTAGCTGTCTGAACAGAGCCTGACGCGGGACTCGAACCCACGGATGTGAGATCTGACCTGAGCCGAAGTCGGAGGCTTAACCGACTGAGCCACCCAGGCGTCCCAGCAGAAACTCTTTAAAAAACTTTTTATTTATTTTTTTGAGAGACAGAGCATGAGTGTTGGGGCCTAGTAGGCCAAAACAAACCTCCCACATAGCGACCGTTGATGGCTCGGCCTCCGGGGCGCAGGAGAACTATTTGGGAAGTTGTGGAACAAGTCGAGAGACTGTGAAACAACATTTGGCCTCCTGGGCCGCACATGTGGCTTCTATTCATCCTGCCTATGATTTTCTGGTTTCTTTGTAAAGAGGCATATACTTTTAGGCTTTGAATCAACTTGGGTTAGTTCGTGACGCCAGCCCTCTCCTTACTTTGCTTTCTAGCTCTTTGTCTGCTGTTGGGAGTAGACGCAAGCCTCTGCCAAAAGATTTGCCTATTACAGGATAAGCATCTTGCCCATGCATAGCTGATGAGGGGCCTTAAGGAATGTAAATCTCCTCATAGAATTCTTCAGGCTCATCTTCTGCTTGGAGCCAGACTATTATTAGGGAATCCCTCTCCTGCAATGACTTGATAATTCCTGATATTTACACCTGTCCTGTTAAATATGACCCTTTCCGGAGCATGTCTTCACTTAAAAAACCTTGAACTATGTAACCATTAAAGAAATGATGTAATCACCCATGGTATATAAGACCCTGGCCATCTAAGTAAAACGTGGCTTTTCCACCATCCATGTGGTCTGTCTTGTCTATCTTGTCCGTCTTGTACCGTCTTGTCTGTCTTCTTTCCTAGAGATATTGCGCCGACACCAACCCCCTACTCGGGACCTTTCGACTGGGGTGTGTGGGCTGGTCCCCCGCACATGAGCAGTGTAGGGGCAGAGAGACACAGAATCAGAAACAGGCTCTAGGCTCTGAAGGCAGAGCCCGACGTGGGGCTCAAACCCACGAACCGTGAGATCATGACCTGAGCTGAAGTCGGACACTTACCTGACTAAGCCACCCAGGCGCCCCAGCAGAAACTTTTAAGGGGAAGTTGAGGCAGCCAGGATGAGTGAACAGAGAACATGATGATGATAATGATGATGATGATGATGATGATGCAGTTTCCCAGGAAATGTGTTTCCCTTTGGGCACCTGATGGTCAGGGTAAGCTAGTAAATGGGACATGTCTTGCAAAGGGGTGCTCGGTCAATCTTGGGGACAAGCCAAAGTCCAAGGGCCTACGGAGAGGGGAGAAGCGTGACTGCAGATAGCTCAAGCAAAAGCAGAGGACCAGAAATGGGCCTCGTACAACGTAAAAGATAACCGGTAACATTGGTGCTAATCATTTTAATTTTTCTTTACATGGAATGACATTCAATAGCAAATAAAAATGACACCACGACAAGTTGGGAGGGAAGCCATGGGAGAAAGGGAAAAGCTTTATGTTTCAGTACCTTTTACAGCCCTTTTCTTGCTGCTTGCTGGACAAGACCCCAGAACTCAGGAAGCCCAGGCTACGTCTCCCATCCAAGCGTCCGGCCGGGCCCTGGACCCGGGTGATGGCTCTTTTTGCTTTGCCTGTAGGATAGAGGCCAACAGATGGTTCTTTGCGATCACCCAGCGCCCTTTCCTCCGGCACAAGCCGGGCCGGGCAGGATGGATTTTGCTGACCGTAAGGCTGAGCCTCTTCTCTGCTCTGCCGGCTCCCACACGGGGGCCCCACACCTCCCAGGCGGCTCCGGGCCACCTCTTCGTCCCCAGTGGAAAGAGGGGCTGTCTAGGACCACCCGCCTGCCACAACCTTGTGGACTTGGGAGGGGATGGGTGGAAAGCCATGAGACTCCTAGGTTCGGCTCTCTCTCTCTCACAGGCAGGGGACTGGACACTGGTGGTCGCCAGGGAGCTATGGCCCAAGAACAATCAAAGTCTTGTCGCTTGCTGGACCCAGAGCAGAAGAAAGCTATAGATAACCGACTTTGAGGAAAAGCCCATCTCCTGCCTCATTAGTATAGAGATGATTTATTTTCATCTGTCACAGGAGAATAGGATTTAATTGACCATTCATTTAACCAATTCGTTACCATATCACTTTTGCTTATTCATCTTATTTTCTGGCCTCCAGGTAAAATCAGGCAGTGAGTTACCATATAGAAATACATTCCTGTTTTACAAGAAATCCAAAGGGATTAAGTGTGACATTCCTGACATCGCAAGTCTAGTACATGCATTTACTGGTGACAGTCACCAGTGGAAAGACCAAAAATGTATAATGAGTCGGCTGCTTAGAACTCTAATTTTAACTGTTTTTAGGATTTCAAAGTGAGAGAAGGCTTTAGCACTAATAATGCGGTGCTTCTATTGATATAGCCTTTCTAGATTTAGCAGATATCTGAAATATTGTGCATGTGTCAGTGTGAAAGTTTAATCACAAAACAGTGATTCTCCACGGGGCGGGGGCGAATTTTGGAATTACGCAATCTTCACAGCCTCCCTGCCCTTCAGGTGCTGATGGCCTGGTCTAGCGACTGGGTGTTTGATCCTGGCCTTTGTTTCTCCTGAGAATTACAGCTAGGAAGACTGGGAGCTCACTGCCACTCTTAATTTACACTTTTGAGTAAAGGATCACCATTTTTACTTTAAAAGTTGTTAATGTTTTATTTTATTTTTTGAGAGAGAGAGAGAGATCGATCAGGGGAGGAGCATAGAGAGATGGAAAGAGAGCTAATCCCAAGCTTAGTCACGTAACCAACTGAGCCACCCAGGGCGCCCCTAAAATTTTTCGTAATGTTTATTTATTTTGAGAGAGAGCGTGAGCGCAAGCAAGGGTGGGACAGAGAGAGAGGGAGTCATTCTAGCACACTATGGAACGTCTGAGTTATAGCTCGTTGGTCAGAAGCACAGATGACCACCTGCCCTTGTTGACAGGTACCTGCCTTGGGGGGGTGAGGGGGGCGGTGTCAGGTGGGGCCGAGCCCTTAACCTGTGGGCTCTGACGCTGTCTCTGCGATCCTAGCATCAGACCTGAGCTGCAGTCCCCGGCTGGGCGTGGGGAAGCCTCCCACCCGGTTGGGGAGCGGACTGGAAGTGTCTGCGTGAGCAGAAACGGGACTCCCAGGAGGAAAGACATAGGAAAGAGAAAACGGAGTTTTCCTGTCTAAGTGCCTTCTCAATTAGGTGCTGGGCGAACACCAAGTGTATTTGTAAGGTTTCAAATAGAAGCTGGTTTCCTTAGCCTGGTCAGGTCCGCCTCCTGTCCCCTCCCACCTGTCGTGATCGCACGTCCCCAGGGATCCCCCGGCTCTTGCGCGATGGGGAGAACCGCGCGGCCCACATCTGCCGGGCCCTGGCCCGCAGACCTCGGCTCTCCACCCCGGCGACACCGGGGCCGAAGCTCCCCGGGGAGGTGCGCTCGGGTTCACGGCCAGCGGCCGGAGGAGTCGCAGAGCCGCAAGGCGGATTTCCAGGCGCCTGCTACCGGCGTGTTTCCGTAGTGTAGTGGTTATCACGTTCGCCTCACACGCGAAAGGTCCCCGGTTCGAAACCGGGCGGAAACAAGTGCATCTTTTTCTTACCCCCCACCTCGCCAGGAGTCCGGCGGAGGAATCCGGGGACTCGGTGCCAGGGCGGGCAGGTGGCGGGCCCAGCGCGCGTTCCCAGGCACCCCCGCAGCCCTTCGGCGCACGCCCCGCTGCGGTGTGCCCTTCCGGAGCGACAGCGTCCGTGGCAGTGAGCGGAGCCCCAATGGCCAGGATCTAGTCCAGACTCTGCTCGGCTCCACCCCCTTCGGCGGGGACCGCGGCGGTCGCGCCCCCTGCAGACCATCTGCCAAGCTGTGCGGGGGCCCGGCCGGCTCTCGGCCGACGACCCGCAGGACCCAGGAGCCGGGCCCCCAGCCGACCGGCCTTTACCCGCCTCTGTCCTCCGCGTCCGCCCCCCGCACCCGGCCGGGTCGCCCTCAGCGGGAGCGAGCGCCTCCCTCGCTCTTGCCCCGCCCTCCCCGCGCGGATCCTAAGGCCCCGCCTCCCGACCACGTGGAAAGGATACATTTTCTTCTCCTTACAAAGTTCTGCTCGCAATCAACCCCTCCCGCAGACGCCTCACCGGAGAAGACAGAGGAGCAGCAAATGATCACAGGAAAAGGGGTTCAAAATTATTAATTGGAGAAACGCAAGTTAAACACAGGCCGAGACGGCACGGGACGCTGTTATAAACACTCGCGGCGTCCGGTTGTCCGGGGTGCAGACGACCCGGTCCGGGGCGAACCGAAGAGTCCACTCGGCGGTTTCCGTAAAAGTTAAACCGCTGAAATACGACTCGACCATTCTAATCCTCGGTATTCACTAAGCAAAAATAAAGGAAATACCCACATGGAGACTTGAATATGGGTGTTCGTAGCAGCTTTATCTGTAATAGCGAGAAACTGGAAACAACGCAGATGCCAGTGAACAGATGAGGTTAAATTGCGGTATCGCCACGCGAAGGAACACCTCGCATCCCCGCCCCCCAGAAAGGAATGACCTAGTGAGAGGACATGGACCTCAAAATAAACATGCCGAGTGAAAGCCCAGCCAAAGAAGAGTGGGATAGGAGTCCGTTTGTATAAAATTCTAGAAAATGAAAACTGCCATGACAGAAGCAGATCAGAGATTGTTTGGGAAATAGGAGAATAGCAGGTGATGAGAATGAAAAAGGGACCCCGAGGTGCCCAGGTGGCTCCGGCCGTTAAAGGTGGGACTCGTGACTCCAGCTCCGGTCACCGTCTCCCAGTACGTGGGTTCAGCCCTGCGTCAGCCTCTGCACTGTTTGGAATTCTCTCTCTCCCTCTCTCTGCCCCTACCTCTCTCTCTCTCTCAGACTAAATTTATTTGTATATTTAAATTTTTTAATGTGTGTATTTTTTCCATTTTATTTTTAAGTTTATTTATTTATTTTGAGAGAGACGGAGAGCATGAGCAGAGGAGAGACGGGAGAGAGAGAGAGAGAGAGAGAGAGAGAGAGAGAAAATCCCAAGCAGGCTCCACACTGTCAGCGCAGAGGCCAATGCGGACTTGAACTCACAAACGGTGAGATCATGACCGGAGCTAAAATCGAGTCCAACACTTAACCGACTGAGCCTCCCAAGGGCCCCAAAATAAATATAAAAATAAATGAACTTTAAATATATAAATAAAAAAGGGCCCACAGAAATTTGAAGAAGTGATGAATATGTTCATTATCTTAATTGTAGCAGAACTGTATTGTGACTTTCATTGGCCAAAGGCACCTGGACCTTTGCGGCCTGCTTCCTTCATAAAAATTATTTTTTTAAATATTAAAGACCTTTTGGGGTGCCTGGGTGGCTCAGTCGGTTGAGCCTCTGATTTGATTTTGGCTCAACTCCTGAGCTCCGCACGGAGTATGGAGTCTGCTTAAGATTCTCTCTCCCCCTCTTCCTCTTTTACCTGCTCATACGGTCTCATTCTCTGTCTCTCTCTGTCTCTCTCTCTCTCTTAAAAACAAAAAGAAAAACAAAAACAACATAAGGGCGCCTGGGTGGCTCAGTCAGTTAAACGTCTGACTTCGCTCGGGTCATGATCTCGTGGTTTGTCAGTTCGAACCCCACATTGACCTCTGTGCTGACAGCTCAGAGCCTGCAGCCTGCTTTGGATTCTGTCTCTTTCTCTCTCTGCCCCTCCCCCACTCGCACCCTGTTTATCTGTCTGTCTCTCTCTCTCTCAAAAATAAGTGCTTTTTAAAATTTTAAATAAAAAAAACAAAAATTATTAAACACCTTTAAAAATATGCCAATACAAAAATAATTTACAAATGCATTGGTATAAAGATGAATGTATTAATATGTAAAAATATGTTCTTGAATATGAAAGTCTATTATTGTCTCTGGCTTTAAAAGAATTTTTAAGAATTAAACTGTTTTTTTTTTAATTTACAATAAATGAAAGCATTTTCATAGGTGTTTGACTCCCTTGCTTAATGGATTTCAAGGACGGCTTCACAGGTCAATACATGTGCCAAAACTTATCAACCTGTACATTTTAAGTATGTGTGCTTGCATGTCAACAGCCTTAACCTAGCTGTTAAAAAGTGTTTTAGGGGCGCCTGGGGGGCTCAGTCGGTTGGGCATCTGACTTCAGCTCAGGTCATGATCTCACAGCTGGGTTCGAGCCCCACATTGGACTCTGTGCTGACAGCTGGGAGCCTGGAGCTGCTTCGAATTCTGTGTGTGTGTGTGTGTCTCTCTCTGCCCCTCCCCCATTCATGCTTTGTCTCTCTCTCTCTCTCTCTCAAAAATAAATAAAAATAAAAAAAAACTGTTTTAGTACTTCTCAGAGAATAAAACACATATTTGAAGTCTGTTCTGGATGCTCATGTAAATATATATTTTAAAGTTTTTTATTGAAAGTTCATACATAGTGCGCCTGGCTGGCTCTGTTGGTACAACCCGTGACTCTTGATCTTGAGTCAGGAGTTTGAGCTTCATGTTGAGAGTAGAGATTATTTAAAAAAATAAATAAATGTTAAAAAATTTTTAACATTTATTCATTTTTGAGTGACAGATCATGAGCAGGGGAGGGGCAGAGAGAGAGGGACACACAGAATCTGAAGCAGGCTCCAGGCTCTGAACTAGCTGTCAGCAGAGAGACTGATGCGGGGCTCAAACCCACAAACTGTGAGATCATGACCTGGGCTGAAGTCGGATGCTCAACCGACTGAGCCGCCGAGGCGCCCCTAAAATTTTTTAAAATCTTTATTTTTGAGAGAGAGAGAATGTGAGTGGTGGGGGGTGGGGAGAAAGGAGACAGAGAATCCGAAGCAGGCTCCATGCTGTTATTGCAAACCCTGACACGGGGCTCAAACCTACGAATCATGGCCTGAGCCAGAGTCAGTCCCTTGACTGATTGAGCCACCCAAGTGCCTCAGAAATTTTTTAAATCTTTAAAAAAAAAAGTTTGTATGAAACAGAACTATATATTCACAACAGTAAATAGTTTTTGGTGGACCTCAGGGACAGTGTTAACCTCAATTCATTGTCCTCTATCCACATGGATGGGTACAAAACTCTTCTCTTTATTTTAGTTTTGCCTTGATCTTTTTCCATTTACTCCCAGCCCCTCTGCCGTGTCTGATGTGTAGCTTGGATTTGTCTGTCTCCTTGTACGATGTGTACTTGGTCTGTGAGTAACGTTGGCTCTCAGCACCGACTTTCTGGTCTGCCTGTGTGGTCGCCTGCACCTTCCGTCCTGCATCCCTAACTGCTATAAATAGGTTTATAGTGAGCATCCGCCCATTTTACTTTCCCTTCCCCCGTGATGGCCGGCATGCGCTCCCTGCTATGGCGAACAATGCCGCCGCACATTCTTTTTTTTTTTTTTTTTCAATTTCAAAACAATATAGAAAATGAATGTATTTAACCATACTCAGCTCATAACAGAACAAATGGGTAAGGAGAATAATTCATGCTACGGCGTATTGCTCTATGAACTGGCAACAGATAAAGTTGGCAAAGGCAGGCACAGGACCTCTGTCTTTAGAGTGTTAGAACCGAGGGGCTCCATAGTCACCCGGCATCCGCTCAATGTTGTACCTACGGTTAGAAATGTACATGATGGGAACTCCAGGGATCTTCCGGATCCTTCATGTAAGGTCCCGGTCAACTGTGGCCACAATGTAACACTTGTGCTGAGTCACTCTCTGTACTAAGCAGTCATCTGCATAGGTTCCTTTGTGTGTGCATGGTAATCGTTCAAACCTTGGACCCTTGGCAATCCTTAGAGCCACTTGATACTTTTGCCCCAGTTTCTCAATTTCAGCCATTACACAGCCAGTTATACAAGGGATACACTTGGCATACAGACAGTCCATCATTGATTGTATGAAATCCAGTTTGGCTTAGTGGAAAAGTTGATAAAGTTGGTATTAACCAGGATGTGGTAAGGTGGGCCCAGCTGTGTGTTATATTGGAAGAACAATCAGGAAGGACGTTGGGGGACTTGTCTTTCCTTGAGTGCACTGGGATCTTTTCTTTCTTTTTAGGTTTCAATCTATCCTTTTCTTTAAGCCTCTGATCTCGGAGACTAAGCATTCGCTTCATGGTCGCATACTTTCTTGCTTTCTTCTGCTTCCCCATGTTCACGCCACACTTTTGTTTCTTTCTCAATCACCCGCACATTCTTTATTAAACAAATATTTATAGAGTGCCTAAGTGCCAGGTACTGTTCTCACCCCTGGAGATTCGATAATGACAAAGAGGGACAAAAACAAATCCTTGCCACATGGAGTTTACAGTCCAGTGGGTGAGATAGACAATAACAAGATAAAATATATACTATACTCAGTGATAACAAGTACTAAGAGGGAACAAGAGGGCAGCAGAATATGAAATGTCTGGCAGTATATGGGGGGGGGGCAGGGATATGGGAAGTGTTAGATTGCATGGCCAAGGAGGGGCCCCTGAGAATGTGACTTTTCAGTTGAAACCTAAGAGAGGTGAGGAAACTAGCCCCATAGATATCTGGGTGCCCGGCTTCCAGGCTGAGGGGCGGCAAGTGCAAAGGTCCTGTGGCCGGAGCTGTTGTATTCCAGAAATAGCGAAAAGACCCCTGTAACTGGATCAGGGTAAGCTAGGGGGCAGTAGAGTGTCCTGTAAGACATAGTAAGAAATTTGGCTTTTGCTTTGCAAGCTCGGGAAACACATGTCCCTGCAATGCACGACAGGACAGAGAATGGATCTACAAGCCATAGTGGCTGTACGTGGTGAAACGTCAGCCAACCAGCTGCACGGAAGGAATAATTACGTCTCCTTCAGTGGCCCTGCTTTCTTCCCTATCCTGAGCCCAAAGTGACCGATTGCTCTCCTTCATCCTTGTCCCATACCAACTAACCTAGCATTCCTCGGTCACCCATTGCACTAGTTCCTTTCTGAGTGGATGCCAGAAACCTGGGCCAGTGGGGAGAAGGGTGAATTCCGCAGAGCTTTGTGCACCGTGAAAGGAGTCCCTCCCTGTTGGTCAGAATATTTCAGGGCTTTACAGAGAGTACAAAGAATCAGTTGGGTGACAGGCCTGTACTACCCACACTGGCCAGGATCTTCCAGTCAGATCCGTGGTGGGATGCAGAAGGGAAAGGCAGGGGTAGGGAGGTGAATGTGTCCACGGCTTCCTGTGGAGGTTGTGAGGTCGCTTCAGGAAGCACTGTGGTCTTGTCGCCCTGCTCCCTTCTCTGCCGTCATGCAGACCCAGGTCCGAGGAAGGGGTGATGAGCCTTCTGAGGAGTCTCAGGATAGAATCTGTGAGGCTTGCTTAGAAATAAGAAACCGACTGGGTCGCCTGTGTTTGGGGCCTGAAAGGGGTAGTCTGCATGTTAGCGAGAGCAGTTAGTTAGCCTCTGAGAGGAAACCGCAAGTCGTGGCCAGCTGGGAAGGCCCCAGGCCCGTCCCTGCAGAGCGCCACGGGAAGCCGGCTCAAACCAGGCAGGCCCAAGATGGTGGATGCCAGGTCAGAAAACCCCTGAGCAAATTAGTGCAAAGAAAAAGTGCAAAACCCTGCTTCCCGCCCAGGGGACAAATATTCCTTCCCCTAGTTCACACCGGTCAATACAGGATACGGAGACCACCGCTGAAGTGGGGAACAAAGGAGAAAGAAATGCAGATCAAATTACATTTCCTTCTGAAGGCAGGCAAAGTAGGCCGTTCCTCCAGGAACTCCAAACTGGCTTAATGTGAATGCTTTTCTTGAGGGAAACAACCTTAGCAGGACCCTAGCGAGGCCCCTTTAGCATATGGAAGTCCTTTAGGAAACTTCCCCCAGCCTTTCCCTCCTCTAACTCCCAAGGATATAATCTGCTGCTCTTTACAATCCCAGAGCCACTCTCTCTGTCCACAGGTTCTGGTAATAAACCACTGTCTTTTTGCATTGAAGGTATCTCAAGTTCTTTCTGGATCTTTGGCTCCAAACCCCAACATTTTCCACATCACAACAACCATGGCACAAAGCTCTCTCTCTTGACCTTGGTCGCTCTCCTATCTCGAGAGCACACTTTCAATTTGATAAACCTTCCGGCTTGTGTCACCTGTTAGACCTTTCCCTCCTGAAGCGAGTCACCGAGTCACCGAGAGTGAAACCCACAGACACAAACGGAGATGGTGTATCGGTTTATTTTAGTTTGGCCGAACGGTCCCTCCCGAGTGTTGACAAGTCCTCAGGAGAGAGTGCCGCCGAGCTGAAGCTCAGGGTTATATAGGTTATGGCGAGGCAGGAAAGGTCATTATTGAGGTGATCAATCATAGGTCCGAAGGGGAAGCAAAGCAGGTGTACAGAAGCGAGAACTTTGCGGTTAAAGGGTGGGATCTAGTAACAGCCTCTTAGAATCTAGCAACAGTATCTTAGAATCTAGAACAGTATCTTAGAAGCTAGAAAAGTATCTTAGAATCTAGTAACTATCTTAGAATCTAGTAACAGTATCTTAGAAGCTAGTAATTGTATCTTAGAATCTAGCAACAGTATCTTAAAATATACTAACAGTATCTTAGAAAACCGAGTTTAGCCATTAGGTTACAATCAATTGTTACATCTTAGGGCTTTCCAGAGCCCAGCTGCTCAACCTTTAATTATTTATCAGGGTTGGAGAATAAAACAATGGTTGTATTTTTCCGTTAGGGTCAGCCTGACCCTAGGAGGATCTTACACACTCATCCGCCATGCTGCATGTATGTCCTTAAATTTGTTTTCATGACGAACCAAGAACCTTCTGTGGTGCCTAAATGGGGTGTCTGTCCAACTGGATGGGGACCCCCAAATGTGGGGTGATGATCCGCTGAAGCTGGTGGCACGGGAGGTGGACGAATTCATCTGAGGCGGGACAAAGGAGGTAGTTTACTGAATGCACCGCAGAGGAGTGGTGCGTGGGACAGCGGAAGAGAGGCAGTCTGCAGTGAGGGGGAGGGGCTCCTTTTAAGAGGGAAAGTGAAGGGCGCCTGAGTACTCAGTCCAGCTGAGCCTCTGACTCTTGGTTTCAGCTCAGGTCAAGATCCCAGGGTTGTATAATGGAGCCCCACCCGTGTTGAGCTTGGCTGGGATTCTCTCTCCCTCTGCCCCTCCCCTGCTCACGTGCACATGCTCTTTGTTTCTTTTTTTTTTTAATTTTTATTTTAAAATTATATTTCTCATATTTTCATTTAAGTCATTTCATTAATTTCTATGCTATTTTGTTATATGTATTTAAATATCATTTTATTATTTATTAATTAGTTTAATAATTATGCATAATTATTGATTGTCCTTATTGATGAGGCTCCCAAGGTTCTGGACTTTCACCCTCTGTCACCACCCCATGCAAGCTCTGGTCTTTTGGGAAGGACAAACAAAACGGTCAAAGTCCCTTGCCACTGCCCCCTCGCTTGGGCTTTATCAACCCAGACACTCACTGGCTAGAGCGAGGCTGGCCATCATGTCCATGCTCGGGGCCGTCCTGATGCTCTGGGGTGAGGTTGCTGGGACCAGGGTCCCTGGGGGCAGGAGGCAGCGGGAGGGATGGAATAGGGGCCTCACAGAGTTGCTCTCTGCAGGTCTCTCCCTGGGCCCAGCAACCGAGGCGATGAAAGGTGAGTCTGGGTCAGGTCCTGGGGATGGTGGGCACAGGCAGAGGTGAGCCTCTGTCCTGGGACCCAGCACTCACCCCCAACCTGCCATGCAGCAATGGACATCCGGCCGAAACTGTGGATAGACGCCAAATCGCTGCCAGAACCCTGGGCCAACGTGACACTGACTTGCCAAGCCCGCGTGGTGACCACGGAGTTTGAGCTGTTCAAGGATGGGGTAACCCAGGAACATGTACACCTTGGTTTACCCGCCATGGAGCACCGGTTCCCCCTAGGAGCAGTGACAGACGACACCCGGGGCCTCTACCGCTGCCGCTCTGGCTTGAGCTATGGATGGACAGAGCTGAGCAACCTCCTGGAGGTGACTGGGGCAGGTGAGCAGGGACTTTCACGGGGCCATGAGGCAGTGGGGACAGGGCTGCTGGAGAGGCCTCATTCCTCCACTCCTCAGTCTGCTGGTCCCACTTCTCTGGCATGGGGGGATCCGCAAGTCATCTGACATCTCTGACCCGTTTCCACATCTGTAATATGAGGACGATGCTCGTGCTGACCCCAGAAACTTGTGAGGAATAAATGAGTGAATCCTCAGAAAGCACTTGGACAAGCCCAGCACATTTCCAGGAACATATTTCTGGTGTTTCGTACCCGTGTCTCCCCGTGTCGCTGCCTCCCTTTCCCCCATCAATGCCTTCCATTTCCCTGGTTCCGTTCACATGAGTGTGGGGGGCCAGGTGTGGCTGGGCCACCCATGTCTCCCAAGTCCTGCAGAACCACCCATTGACCCTGGTCCACCCGCAGAGACCCTGCCCCCACCTTGGCTCTCAGCCGAGCCTGTGCCCTGGATCACACCCGGCCTGGAGACAAAACTGCTGTGTCGCGGGAGAATTGGGGGTGTGACCTTCCTGCTGAGGCTGGAGGGCGACGACCAGTTTTTGGAGGAGGCAGAGGCCCCCATGGACGCAGAAGCCACCTTCCCAGTCCGTCGGCCCGGGAACTACAGCTGTAGCTACCGGACCCATGCAGCAGGCACACCCTCTGAGCCTAGTGCCGCCGTGACAGTCACAGAGCCCAGTGAGTGTGCTGACCATCCCAGAGGGCTTCCTGGGGTAGGAGGCTCCTGGAGGCCAGAGCTTTGTTTACCTTGCCCTCCAACCCTGAATCCCCTTGTCCAGGACTGGGTCTGGTAAACAGTGGTTCCACTGTTTGCAGGATCATACCCTGGCCGAACACTGAGCTACCAGGCGGCACGGGGCCTGGGGAGGGACACATGGAAGGGTGGTGTCAAGCCCCCACCGGAGGGTAGAGGTCCTCCGGACCAGCTAATGCTGCCCCAGAGACCCCCCCCCCCCCACTGCCTTGCAGGCGCACCTATGCCACCCTGGCTGAGTCTCGCGGGAGACTCTACAGCCATCATGAACCTGGACTCCAGCCCGACATTCATGTGCACGGCGCCCCTAACGGACGTGCACTTCCAGCTGAGGCGGGGCGAGGAGGTGCTTGAAGTCCCAGCTACCTTCACCAACTCAGAAAACGTCTATTTTGACCTGACCTCGGTGACTCTGAGCGACCGCGGCTTCTACACCTGCCGCTACCGGCTGCGTGAGCAGCCAACCTGGTCCTGGGACAGCAAGCCCGTCGAGTTGCTGCTCAGCGACGGTAAGCCTGGCGGCCACCGGCTTCCCTGCGCAGCCTGGAGCAGAAGGGGCGACAGGGCCCCTCTCCAGGGACGGGGAGCGGGAGGAGAGGCCCGGGGAAGGGTCCCAGTCCTGGACGGCTCCGGCTGAGGCCCGATCCGGACTCCTCAGTTTCGCCAACTGAGAATGGCGCATTCAGCTCAGCAACACCGAGACTTCACGAAGAAAAACCGATCAACGCGCAAGCCCGGCACAGACGTCGCTTGCCCCGGGGCCTCCTCCCGCCCCCCGGCTCCAGAGTAGGGGCGCAGGGCCCTGGAGCCGTGTTTGTTGAAGGCGGACAGGCGGGGACCACGGGGCCTGCGGAACCCGCACCCAGAGCGTCAACCCCGAGAGAGGGTCAGGCCGGCGGGGAGCGCGCGTGCTCCTGGGACCGCGCGTCCTGAGCTCCCCGCCCCCCTCGGTTTTCCTGGACGGTCAAACGAGTGCGCAGCAGTGTCGGAGTGCGCGCCGGAGACCCGGGGAGGCCGGGCGGGCGGCGCCGGCGGGCCGCCCGGGAGGGAGCCGAGGGGGCCCGGCTCCCGCGCGGGGCCCGTGACGTCCCTTCGGCGCCCGGTCAGCCCGTGTCCTCCCCGCAGAGACGCTCCCCGCGCCGGAGCTCCTGGTCGAGCCCGCGACTCTGCGGCCCGCGCCCGGCGCGTCGGTGCAGCTGCGGTGCCTGGCGCCCCGGCCCGGCCTGCGCTTCGTCCTGATGCGCGTGGACCACCGCGAGCGCCGGGTACTCCGTATCCTGAGCCCCCCGGACACCGAGGCCCGCTTCGAGCTGCGCGACGTCTCGATGGCCGACTCGGCCAACTACAGCTGCGTCTACGTGGACCCTGAGCCACCCTTCGCGGGCTCGGCGCCCAGCGCGCCCGTGCGCCTCCGCGTGGACGGTGAGCCGCCCGGGACCGCTAGCGGGC
>PJEM01006274.1:27040-82035 GCA_004023845.1 Helogale parvula
GGGGGGGGGGGGGGGGGGGGGGGGGGGGGGGAGGGGGGGCGGAGACGCCTGGCATCGGCTCGTTTCCTGTACTCGAGGTCCGCAACCCCGCGTCCCGGGGCCCGGTCCTCCTCCTCCTCCCCTGTCCTGAGGTCCTGGTGCCAAATGCTAGGGAACCCCGAGGAAGTCCCAGATCAGGCCCGGGTCTGGGGTACCTGCAGGGTCCTGGGGGAGGGGGTGGAGCGGGAGACAGCAGGAGGAGCCGTGTTCGTGCAGGGGACAGGGAGAGGGAAGACAGGTGCGTGAGAACAGGCCCGCAGCCCGGAGGCCTGGGTGTAGCCGGAGGCAGGAAGCCCTGGGGGGCGGGGAGAGGCTGGTAGGGGAGCGGGGGCTGCTGCCTGAGGGGCGGGCCTCACGTGACTGACCCGCCTGCTCCTCCCAGGGCCCCCTCCCACGCCCCAGCTCAGGCCCCTGTGGAGCGAGCCGGTGACTCCGGGCCGCGACGCCGTCCTGCGCTGTGAGAGCCAGGTGCGGGACGTCACGTTCGAGCTGTTTCGGGCCGGCGAAAGGGTTTTGACCCGGGAAGGCCACCGCTCGGCAAACTTTGTGCTGACCTACGTGGGACCCCAGCACGCGGGCAACTACACCTGCCGCTACTTCAGGTCGTTCCCCGAGGCCTTGGAGTCTGATTTCAGCGAGCCGGTGGAGCTCCAGGTGGCAGGTGCAGTTTTCCTCCACTCTGTGGGTTCTGTGAGCGGGCTTCCTCCTGCTGGCCTTTGCCCAGATCGTGCCCTGTGCCAGGACTGCCCCGTCCCTGCACCTCCTCCCGGCACTTAGGTGGTGTGCCTCCTCTGGTCTGGTTGTGAGGGAAGTTCCAGGCAGGGTAACAACACAAGAAAACGCCCCAAAATAGAGTGGTTTGGTCAGCTTGAGCAGCCGGAGGAAGGCCTAGGTGTGGGAGAGGTCTTGACCGGCGGCTGACCTAGCTAGTTCCCTCCTGCTGGGCCTCAGTGATGTCTGCCCTGATTTCACCAGGGGGGAGCACACAGGATGCCTCCCTCCCCTACCATTTCTCTTCTGTCAAATCTGTCCAGGAAGCTGATCCAGCTGCAGACCCAGGCTGCTGATGGCGTCCTTGGCGAGTACTGTCTCCCGTGTGGCGCTGATCCCTCCTGCTGCAGCTGGAGGCTGGACCCCCCTGGGGGGGGGGGTGGAGGACTGTCCCTCATTCCTCCTGGGAATCAATAAACATGAAGAGAGACTTTAAAAGGTGTCCTTGGCTGATCTAATCCTGGTACAGGAGGCTGGACTTCCAGGACTGAGGGAAGTGTGAGGCGGTCTTGTGTCCTGAAGGCGGAGGGGCTCTGGGTTGGACCCTGAAGATAAAGGGGCCAAGGATTGGCTACTGGGTCCGTATTTTTCATGATCCCTTTTTGTTTCCTTCCATCACGCTGCCTCCTACTTCGCAGGCACCTCTGCCTGTCCCCAGCAGGCCTGGGCAGGTAGCCTGACGCTCCAGATATACTCAACCCCACCTTGACAGAATCGGTCCCCACACTGGGAATCTGCTGGAGTGGATCAGTTCCAGACCTGTCCCCTCACTTGGGGCACCTTTTAACAGCTTTCAAGAGTCTTGAGGAAATCTGGCCAAGCTACCCAAGATTCCTCCGGCTGCTTGGGTTTGCTTCCATGACGTCTGGCACCCTTTTGCCCTTGTGGGGATTGCCAGCCTGTCCGTTTATCTTCAACTCTTCCAACTAGGATTCTGAATTGAAGGCCAGCCCCAGGATGTAGGCTCCTGCCCAGGATGCTGAGCAGGGAAGAGTCCCTGAGACTGAATCCAGGGAACTGCACTGGGCCTTTAGGAGAGACCCAAGGTAGAGGCAAGGCTCCTGGCAGAGGACAGAGCTGGGCTCTCCCCCCTCAGGCGAGGGGCCTGGGAGGTGTTGGCGGGTGGCGGGACAACTCTCCTAGCACACAGGCTCCAAGGGCTGTGGCTTTGGCACGAGCCCCAGTCCAGTGACCTGACAATTTGAGGGAGTTGGATTCCTCATGTGGGACTCCACCTGCTCTCCAGTAATGCGCACGACCGGGGTTTTCCCTCCTGAAGCCCTCTGTATGTGGCCGGTGAGTGTGGTGACGGGCTTTCCTGGTGCTGCTCCCAGCAGTGGCCCTGGGCTGTGGGGCAGTCCACTTAGGCAACAGGCTTCTGTGAGCGCGGGGAGGGCGTGCAGACCTTCCCCAGGGCCTGTAGCCAGCCCCCATCTAGGCACACCCCCAGCACTGGTACCCACCTTCAGTCGGAGCTCCGACCCCCTGAGTCCAAGCAGACTCGTGCCCGGCTCAACAGCAGAAAGAAAGGTCTTTGTGCGGTGCCAGACTCCAGATAATTCACTCCAAGGAGAGGCCCTTCCAGTGGAGCCAGAGCAGGTACTCCTCTTTTGCAAGAGCTTGAAGCTCCATCAACAGCAGGGCAGCCATAGGCATGAGAAGTCCCAATCTGTGTGATCCTCATCGAGCGCCAGAGGACCCGGCAGTAAAAGTCACAGGTAATGCGCGGGGGCTTCGGCCATTAGTGGAAACTGCTCACTTACCGGCACACACTCACACAGGCGGAGCTACACTCCTTCATGTGGGCAAGTCCTTCGTGTGCTACCAGGGTGGGCACATTGGCGGCGGCCATCCACATGCCCGTCAGCACCTGCTCCATCCACCATCCTCCAGCATGCTAAGTACCACACCGGACTCCAAGCCGGGCCCTGACTTGTCCCAGCGACCCGGGCCCCTCCGAGCGCCCAGCGCGGCCGCCGCCACCTTTCCGTCCCCTCCGCGGCACGCAAGGCTTGGGCTGCTCTTTGTTTCTTAAAAAGTTTTTTTTATGTTTAAAAAAAAAGAAAGATAGTAAGGAGGTATGGTGATTTATGGAATTTTCCCTTTTTTGGTAACTGTGCCTAGTTGTAAATAGTCCGTTGGTTAGTAGGGGCCTAGGAATGCGTCGAGGTGGATATTTTGAGGTGGGTCACCCGAGGGGCGTGTTTGTGTTCCGCGAGGTGAGGTCTGTGGGCCCTTTCCACACTCCAGGGCTGCAGCCTGTCCGCCTGAAAGCAGCCTCCACACCCTCAGCAACTCCTTGGGTCTGGTTGGGAGGAGGCCCCACAGACACCCCCCCCCCCCCACACACACACAACAGCACCACTGCTACCTATTTGGGGAAGGGCCCCGGGGTCTCCCACTGATGCAAAAGCAGCGGTGGCTTTCAAAAAGGCCACACTGCACAGGCCAGTAGTTCTACTCAAGTTTTGGTGTTTCAGGCACGAGCCACACACACTACCGGAAAAACAGGCTCCATGCAGCTGAGTCAGGAGTCTCGGGCATCACCAACCTGCCCAACTCCAGTTAGAAGACTAGACAAACTTCTTCCCTTTGTTTAGGAACAGCCAGTGCACAGCCAAGGCCAGAAATGCATCTATAATTCCCATAGCTAGGCCTTCCGCCTAAACTGTCAAAAAGCTGAAAGCACGTTAAAGCCCAACCATAGCATCTTGCACAGCGCCTCACTTTGGGACTCATTCAGAGCCTCCAAGTTATGTTGATTGAAAGAGACTCGGGTACAGAGCAGTGTGTGTAATATGTGGTATCTGGGTAAAGGAAAATGGAGCGACTATATGTAAGTGACGTGGAGCACAAAGGCAAAAGAGACGTAGATAAAATTAAAAATTAAATTTCCTTCTAAACTAAAGCCCATTGACAAATACTTGAGACACAGAGAGCATAGCATTCCTCCAGGAACTCCCCATCTTTATGTAACTGCCTTGCTAGGGGGAAAAATCTTAGCTTGACAACATAGTCAGGCCTCCGGATTCCTGGAAGTGCTCTTTAAGGCCGGAAAATCCTTTTGGAAACTTCCTCTGATCTTTACCCACCCCACCCCCAACTCCAAAGTATAAAATCAATTGCTCTCACAATCCCAAGGCGGCTCGTTCTGCTCATGGGTCCCGTCCCCCTGCTAGAGTGAAACCACCTTTTATTATGAAAAGGCCTCATTCTTTCTTGGCTGTTGGCTCCTGAGCGTCCTTCAAACAACGGCATAGGCATATGCGTTTAGAAATATGCACATGTGTAGATCAGTGAGGTACCTACACCACTGGTAACTGCGCTTGCTTCTGGGAAAGGGAATGGGGAACTGAGGAAAGCTTTACTTTTCTTGCATATACTTCAAGATTTGCATTTATTTTTATTGCGTTAACATATTATCTACCAAATGTCAAATGTTCTTAAAATAAAGGTCAGTGCAACACAAATTGCAAGTACGGTAAGAAAAGGAAAAATGAGCCGGGTAGTCAGGTAGAGGCAAGATTGAGTACATTTTCATTACAAAGACAAACAGGGGGCACATTAGTTAACGCTCATTTCCTCCAACTAAATTCGTCACGTGGTGATTTCGCCTTCTAATTCTGGGACGTCCGAGTGACCTCTAATCCCAGACCCCTCTGCCCCAGGCTCAGGGCGGGTCCCCGAGGGCGCGAGTCACACCCACGTGCCCAGGGACACGGAAGAGTCGTCTCTGGGACATCGGCCGTGCACATCGGCCAAAGTCGCCAGCCGAATCAAACATCCCGGGGAACCCAAATCCCAGGTGCGACGCTTGAGGCCCAGAGAAAAGGTGAGCCGGCGTCCCCCGGAAGCCTCAGGCCCAAACACCGCAGCCCAAGGAGGTCCTCGCCCGCACGCCCCGCCCACTGTCAGTCGGGCCCCGCCTCCCTAATGCCGGTCACGTGCAGTCCCGCCCTCTGACCGCGGATGTCCCGCCTCCGTAGCTCAGGTCACGTCCGGTCCCGCCTCCTGCCCGCGGATGTCCCTCTTCCTTAGCTTCCTGTCGTCCGGCCCCGCCTCCCACCGACGACCCCGTTTCCCCGTCCCCCGGTCACGTCCGGCTCGGCCCGCCTGTTGTCTGCGGACGTCCCGGCTTCCCCGTCCCCCGGTCACGTCAGCACCTCCTCCCACCCGCGGACGAACCCGTTTCCCCACCCCCCGGTCACATCCGGCCCCGCCTCCTGCCGACGGATGTCCCCGTTGCCCCGCCCTCCGTCACGTCCGGCTCCGCCTCCCGACGGCGGACGCCCCGTTCCCCCGCCCCTCCCTTCACGTCCGGCTCCGCCTCCCGATGGCGGCGTTCCCGCTCCACCCCCCGATTACGTCAGGCCACGCCTCCCGCCAGCGAAGGTCCCGGCTCCCTCTCCGCTGTCTAGCCCGGCTTCGCCTGCCTGGCCTCCACGAAAGTTCCGGCTCGTCGGTCCGTGATCACGTCCAGCCCCGGGTCACGCCCGCGGACGGGCCCTCTCCCTCCCTCGTGTGCCCTCCCAGTTGGTCTGGAAGCTTCCCGTTTGCGAGGCTGAGTCACTACCGGCAGGTGGGGAAGGGCTGGTGTCGGTTCCCGGCAGTGCGGGTAACACGCCGCGGAAGGGACTCGGAGCAGAGCTGGGGTTCGCGGATGAGGTCATCCAGATCCGCCGCCCTTGTGCCCAGAGACAAGGTCGACACAGCCGAGGGCAGTAAGGTCTCAGAGGCCAGTCACAGGCACCTGATGTTGCCTCCTTTTCTCTGCTACCATGGTAGTTCCACAGTCACTTAGATGCCACCTTGTGGGGGATTAGGGAGTGTCCTGATGAACCACTGCTTTGTAGCAAACCACTACGGGCTCAAGAGTTTGGAAAGGGTAGAAACAAACAATTTGTTTCTGTTCCAAAATCTCTGGGACTTCATCTGGGAAGTCGGAGGCTGAGAGGTGACTTGCCAGGTTGGTGCTGGAATCATCTGGAGTCACTCATTCACTCCGTGATGCTGGCTGTTGGCTGGGATCCTAGCAGGAGCACCTGCCTCTCCGTAAGGTCCTCTGCTTCCTCACATCACGTGGCTGGACTCCGAGAGGCTCCCCAGAGAACCATCTTTTTTTAAAACTTAGTATCACTTCCACCTTAGCTATAGGCACCCCCAAAGTCAAGAGAAGAGAATATAGACCCCAGCCCTCAATGGGAGAAGCATCGCATCACCTGTAAGAAGTTGTGGAATCTCTTGTTACAACCCTCCTGAAAATTATAGAGTAATGACGAGAGATCATTTACCAAGAAGGACTGAGTTAACCTCAACACACTATGGTTTGGTTCTTTCTCTGTGACCACTCCAGAGTTTAGTGACTTAAAACCATTTCTGATGGTTCTTCTGTGTGGCGCTTAGCTGGGCTGCCCTGATGAGAGTGGCTTGAGCTGGGACAGGCTGTGCTGTGGTCAGAATAGCCACCGGCCTCTCTCCGCGATGGCTTTGATGTCTGGCAAGGTGACTGCACGTGCAGCCGACTTCCCAGAAGAAACGTTCCAACCAAAGCAGACAGAAGCTGCCGCTCTGTGAAGGCTGGTACCCCAGAAGCTACACATTAGCGCTTCCTTCCCATCCTGTAGGGCAAAACAGGTCCGAGGGCCAAACCCCATGCAAAGGGGGAGGAGGCAGACTCCATCCCTTGAAGGGTAGTTGTCCAGGTCACATGGCACAGGAGCTTTTGGGAGGGGAGATGTTGATGTGGGCGTCTTTGGAAACACAGCCCCCACTGCTTGCAAAACAAGAAAAAACTGAGAGATCTTTAATTGGGCAGTTAAATTTCCCCCTATTTTCCCTCATCTTGTGGGACAGAGGCTTAGGAACACAGATCAGTTATAAAACAGGCCACTTTTTCTCCCCTGGGTATTTGAGTAGAGAGAGTAAATTGTGGAGGCGCCTGGGTGGCTCGTTGGTTAAGCTTCCGACTTCAGCTGAGGTCATGATCTCATGGTCTGTGAGTTCGAGCTCTTGCATCAGGTTCTGTGCTGACAGCTCGGAGCCTGGAGCCTGCTTCAGATTCTGAGTCTCCCTCTCTCCCTGCCCTCCCCCACATGCACTCTGTCTTTGTCTCTGTCTCTCTCTCAAAAATAAGTAAACATTTAAAAATTTTTTCTAAATTATCAGTCACTCCATATGTCAAAATACTAGTATGCATTAGGAAGAGCCTTGGTCTCGAGAAATAAAACTGGAGAACAAATTTGGATCAGGATGGGAAATAGATGGGGCGCCTGGGTGGCTCAGTCGGTTAAGCGTCCTACTTCGCTCAGGTCAGGATCTCACGGTTTGTGGCTTTGTGGGTTCGAGCCCCGCGTCCCACGTCTGGCTCTGTGCTGACAGCTCAGAGCCTGGAGCCTGTCTTTGGATTCTGTGTGTGTGTGTGTCTCTCTCTCACCCTCCTCTGCTCACACTGTCTCCCTCTCTCTCTCTCAAAAATAAAGCATTAAAAATTAAAGAAAAGGGGGGGGGTGAGGAATAGATTAATTCTCGTTTTGCTGCGAAAGGCTTTGTACCTGCATCTGTCCATCACATCAGTACTTGCTGTGATTAACAAGCACCTTAAGGTGGATCAGATGATCAGATGAGACTTTTAAGCCGAATTCACTTGTTCTTCGTTTCCTTTGCTCTCCTCCTGGCTCAGTCTACACCGTCCCTCACTAAACCACTGCAGACCGTGCCTAGTGAGCGTCTCATCCACAGCTGTCGTCTTCCAACCCATTCTCCATTTATGTGTTGTTAAGGTTGGTATTTAAACACTCAATCCTAAGAATGTGCCTTTAGTACAAAAAGAAATTTACATAACTTTCTTGTTAGGGATTTTGCCGGAGTATTTTCCGATCTTTAGCACTGGAAGGGAATTTACAGACCGACTCTCTCGTTTTAGGGATGAGGAAAGTTAATCTCAGAGAAGCTAAATAAGTTGCTTAGAGGCATACCGCTTAGTAATTGACATAAGAGGGAACGTGACTTCCTGACCTGGTGATCTGTTACCCATCACCTTACCTTTCAAGTAAAGAGGGAAAATACATGATAATATCTTATATAACTCTTGTTGATGCTTTTTAAGCCTTTACTTTTTAATTTTTTAATTTACTTTTTAGAGTGAGAGAGGCAGAACATGAGAGGGGGAGGGGCAGAGAGAGAGAGGGAGACACAGAATCTGAAGCAGGCTCCAGGCTCTGAGCTGCCAGCACAGAACCCGATGTGGGGCTTGAACCCACGAACCACAAGATCATGACCTGAGCTAGAGATGGACGCTTAACTGACTGAGCCACCCAGGCGCCCCATTAGACAGCTATCTTTTTTAATGTTTATTTTTGAGAGAGAGAGAGTGTGCAAGTAGGGGAGGGGCAGAGGGGAGGGGAAAAGAAGATCTGAAGCAGGCTCTGTCCTGACAGCAGAGAGCCCAGTGCAGGGCTGGAACTCACAAGCTATGAGATCATGACCTGAGCCAAAACCTAGAGTCGGATGCTTGACCAGCTGAGCCACCAGGTGCCTGACAGCTATTTTTTTTTAAAGTTTATTTATTTATTTTGAGAGACAGTGAGAGAGAGAGCACAAGTGGAGGAGGAACAGAGAGAAGGAGAGAGAATCCCAAGAAGGCTCCGTACCGTCAGCACAGAGCCAGATGTGGGGCTCAAACTCCCGAACCGTGAGATCATGACCCAAGCTAAAACCAAGAGTTGGACGCTTAGCGAACAGAGCCAGCCAGGTGCCCCGAGACAGCCATGTAAAATGATGAGACAAATCTATACATACTCATGTGGTTCTGTCTTACTGAGCATCTGTGATTCCATTTAGCTATTGAGCTTCTGAACCTACTTCCTGTGTTTGGGCGGCTACCGCCGACCTCTACTTTATAAGATACAGTTTCCCTCCCACCATAAAATACTAGATGCTCATTTTTCTAGCTCCCGTTGCAGGTGGAAACCCGGCAGGTTAGAAGCAGGCCCCCACATCTTGGGTTGGAACCAGGGGAGGGAGAGCAGCAGGGAAGGGGGTGAGTGCATGCTGGTGATGCTTAATGGCGACAGGGGCAGTTTCATCCCGTTTCTAGGGGTGATAGTGATGGTGACTCTAACAGCCCCCAATGTCCAGAACCCAGGACTGCCGGAGTCCTGATTTGCAAGGCCCAGGGCAAAATGGAAATGCAGGGCCCCTTGTTTAAAAATTATTGGGAATTTCAAGATGGAAACGGTAGAGTATTCAAGAAAGAGCATGGCCTTTCTAAGTGCGGGGCCACAGTCGACTGCACAGCTCACGTGTCCATGGACCGGCCGAGAGAGTACCAGTGCAGTGACTGTGCCCAGTCACAGTGGCAGTTCAGGGCACCCATTTTGCAGGACGATCAGGAATAACAAAATCTCATAATCTAAAATCTAGTTCTCCTACTTTCCCAGAAATCGTATGAACTACACAATGTCCTTTAATAAGAGTTAGTTTGTGTTTCTTTCTTTCTTTTTAATGTTTATTTTTTATTTTGAGAGAGAGAGAAAGTCCGGGTGGGGGAGAGGTAGAGAGAGAGAGAGAGAGAGAGGGAGGGAGAGAGAGAATCCCAAGCAGGCTCCATGTTCAGCGCAGAGCCCAATGTAGGGCTTGATTTCCGAACCATGAGATCCAAACCATGACCTGAGCTGAAATCCAGAGTCAGACGCTTAACGGCCTGAGACACCCAGGCGCCCCAGTTTGTGTTTCTTTCAACCAAGGACTCTGTTATCTCAATGAGATGTTAGATGAAGAAGACAAGTTACCAGTGATGTGTATAAGGCAAGAAGACATAACAATTTGAAAGAATACTAACAAGCACTTCAGATTATTTAGTGCCAACCTGAAACCGTAAAACTCCCCAAAGGAAACAAGTTCAGGTGGCAAACTCCTTACAGTCAACCGTGGTGAAAACTTTTTGGATCTGATTCCAAAACCAAACGCAACAAAAGCAAAAATAAGCACGTGGGAACACAGCAGACTAAAAACCTTCAGCACAGCCACGGAAGTCATCAACAGAGTGAAAAGGCTGTTCACCTAGTGACTGGGAGGAAATATTTGCAAATCATGTGTCAGATGAGGGGTTAATATCCAAAATATGTAAAGAACTCACTCAATTCAAGAGCAGAAAACCCAGACACTCCAATTAAAAAATGGGCAGAGAATCTGCAAGTAGACATTTTTCCAAAGAAGACATCCAGACGGCCCACGGGTACATGAAAAGACGCTCAACATCACTCATCATCAGAGAAATGAAAATCAAAATCACAATAAGATGCCACCTCACACCTGTCAGAATGGCTATGGTCAAGAAGACCAGAGATAGCGAGTACTACTGGGGGCGGAGCAAAGGAAACCCCGGGCACTGTTAGTGGGAGTGCAAATCGGTGCGGCCACTATGGAAGACGGTACGGAGGTTCCTCAACAAATTAAACCAAGAACAGCCATATCATCCAGCAATTCACTGCTGGGCAACCAAAGAAAACAAAACCACTTAATTTGAAAAGATATTTGCACCTTTATGTTCACTGCAGTATTACGGTAGCCAAGACATGAAAACAACTTAAATCCCCATCGATGGATGAATGGATAAAGAAGGTGTGTGTGATGGAATCTTGGCCATTTGTGACAACATGAATGGACACTAAGGGCATGATGCTAATTGAAATGAGTCAGACAGACCAAGGCAAATCTCATATGATAACACTTATATGTGGAATCTAAAAAACTAAAAAAGAAACTAAGCTCATAGATACAGAGAATAGATGGGTGGTTCCAGAGGCGAGGGTTAGGGATGGGCAAAAAAGGCTAAGGAGGTCAAAAAGTACAAAGTTTCCATTATAAAATAAACAAGTTCTTGGGATGTGATGTACAGCACAGTGAGTAAATAACACTGTTCTGTATGTTTAAAAGTTGCTGAGAGAATACAGCTTAAAATCCTTTTCAAAAGAAAAAAATTTTCTGGTGCGTCTGGGAGGCTCAGTTCGTTAAGCATCTGACTTCGGCTCAGGTCATGATCTCACGGTTTGTGGGTTTGAGCCCAGGTCTGGCTCTGTGCCGACAGCGTGGGGCCTGGAGCCTGCTTCGGATTCTGTGTCTCCTGCTCTCTCTGCCCCTCCCCTACTCGCACTCTGCCTCTTCTTCTCTCAAAGGTAAATAAACATTAAAAAATATAAATAAATTAAAAATTTTTTCTGTAGCTATGTATGGGGCTGGATGTTAGCCAGACACTGTGGTGATGATTTCACAATATACAAATACTGAATCATTATGTCCATCTGAATATAATGTTATATGTCAACTTTATTTTTTATTTTCCTTTCTTTTTTTAAATGTTTTTAACATTTCATGGGGCTTGAACCCACGAACCATGAGATCATGACCTAAGCTGAAGTCCGACCCTCAACCGACTGAGCCACCCAGGCACCCCAGTATGTCAACTTTAAAAAAGGGGGGACATGGGTGCCTGGGTGGCTCAGTTGGTTAAGCATCTGACTGGATTTCAGCTCAGGTCATGATCTCACGGTTTGTGAGTTGGAGCCCTAAGGTCTCTGTGTTGAGGGGGCAGGGCCTGCTTGGGATTCTCTCTCTCCCTCTGTCCCTGCATTCCCCCCTCCCCCCAATTGTGGTCTCTCTTTCAAAAAAAAAGGTTAAAACAAAGATTATTTGGTGTCAGAAATAGTTCCCGACATAACCCCCGCCCCCACCTTCTACATTAATATAATTCTTAGTTGGCCATAGAACCTCTGAGAATAGAAACTACATTTCCTGGGCGCCTGAGTGGCTTAGTAGGTTAAGCGTCCCACTTCAGCTCAGGTCATGATCTCACGTTCGTGGGTTCAAGCCCTGTCTCCGGCTCTGTGCTGACAGCTCAGAGCCTGGAGTCTGCTTCCGATTCTGTGTCTCCCTCTTTCTCTGCCCCTCCCCTGCTCATGATCTGTCTCTCTCTGTCTCTCAAAAATAAATAAAAATGTTTAAAAAAAATTTAGAAACTACATTTCCTAGCCCGTTACATTTGCAGCTAGATAGGGCCACGTGAGTAAATTCAGGCGATGAGATGTAAGTGGAATTGTCTGTGTGTGACAGCCTCGGGGATCATCCCTTAAAGGACAGCCGCCGCGCTCCCTGCGGAGCTACTGCTATGCTTCACGTGAAGATCCGGTCCCGCCTTTGGGATGGATGAGAAGGAGCCTATGCCCCTAACCTCCATGCGGCGGCGCTGACTCAACAGCCAGGACTGCATACCTCTGGGCTCGTATGTAGGGCAAATAACCTTTTTTAAAATGTCTATTTATTTTAAAAGGGAGAGAGCGTGGGAGAGGGGCAGAGAGAGAGAGAGAGACAGAGAATCCCAAGCAGGCTCCTTGCTGTAAGGCCAGTGACCGGTGTGGGGCTCGATCCTGTGAACTCTGAGATCATGGCGTGAGCCGGTCAAGAATCAGATGCTTAATTAACTGAGCCACCCAGGTGACCCGGGCCAAATAAATTTTAGATATTTTAAGCATCTCTTATTCTGGGTAGTCTGCCTTTTGCAGCCAAATCTACTTTCAGTGGAATAGTAGTTTACTCAATGAAGATGAGATTAGAGTGCGTGGCTTCCTTTGTACGTCTCTGTTTGATTTGCTAGAGTGAGAATACATTCGTTCTGCAAACAAAAACAACAAACAACAAAAAACAAATAAAAACTTTTTTAAATGTGTGTTTTTAAGAGAGAGAAAGAGAGCCAGAGTAGGGGAGGAGTGGAGAGACAGGGAAACACCGAATCCAAAGCAGGCTCCAGGCACGGGGCTTGAACCTGTGCACTGTGAGATTGTGACCTGAGCCGAAGTAGGACCCTTAACTGACTGAGCCACCCAGGTGCCCCCCAGATAAAAACTTTTAGAAAGACCCCTCACATTATGGCCAGAAGACCTAAGTTCTAATTTCAGCTCCAAAATTTACTGGTTATGGCCTTCGAGAAATGAATATGTTTCTCACTGTCTCATTTGGAAGTATTTCCAAATGAGACAAAATAAGTGATCTATTCTTTTAAAGTAGTTGAAAAAGACAAAAGCGACGTTGCTTATTGCATACAAAGTTTTGCAAAATTGCAGCTGAGAGAGCTCCTGGAGATGCTCCATGGAAAGTAAGCCTGGGGGTCAAAGAGGTTGAAGAGACGCTGCATCCCTTAAAGTGTCAGCAACGACTGGGAAATGAAACCTCCAAGGATTCCCGCCGGGAGGAAGCCGGTTTCCCTTCATTAACACAGTCAGCTTCAAGGAGGGCTAGAGATTCTGGATTTCAGAGCCTGCACTTTCAGGGACCGGCCAGTCTGGGAGTGTGAAAACTGGTTCTGCATCTTCCTACCTGTGCTGCTGTGGACAAATGATCTAACCTTTCTGTGCTTCCATTTTCTCCCACGTAAAATGTACTAATGCCATTCTCTTTCTCTTGCACCGAACCCGACGGGGGGCTCGAACCCACAAACATGAGATCATGACCTGAGCTGAAGTCAGACACTTAACTGACTGAGCCACCCCGGTGCCCCAGGCAAGAATCCTTAAGACATTTTACAATGCAACTGTGTAAGTTTATTTCAGTAAATAGCATGGGGACAGGACACGTGGGCAGTAAGAGCCGCGCTTTGGCCGTCTGAAGCTGGTGGTCAGAGGCTTAATACTCAAGCGGGAGGGGACAGACATGCAGGAATATTACATCATAAACGTTTCTCTGAATTTCTACTCCTAAAACCACGTTTGCAAGATGTCTCTGGTGCTTATCATTCAGCTCAGCATTAAGTGTCAGTGAGAGGCACGGCAGTCAGGAGACCCTTGAGGGATTCAGCGCCCGGCACTTACTTGATCCTTACCGGAAGGACGCAGGCTGTGGGCCAGCCTTCTGGGCTAAAGGTGAATATTTTTCTGCTTCTGTCCCTCACCAATTCTGCAGGGGGTTGTTGGGAAAGGAAGTTAAAACACTAGCATTTTGTAATTGCTCAAAACATGATGATGATAGTGATGAAAGTATTCTGATCTAGAGTTTTAAGGAAATGACTGGCTTCTGTGCCCAATTTGTTGACAAATAAAAAGGAAAGGGTAAAATCTGGTAGTGGTTTGAGGCCAGATGTTTCAGACAAGAGGCCTGAATGATGACGGTGTGACTTATGCATTCGGGAGAGCGAGGAAGCTCTGGAGAGCAGGGTTCCTGCGGGCGCTGGGCAGAGCCAGGGGAGAGAGCTGCCAGCGTCAGGTGCTGGTCCCTGCCTCGGTGCCCCCAGCGGTCTGCGTTGAAGTTGGTACACGCCACTCGTTTTTTTCAATGTTTTTATTGTGGTAAAATACACATAATATAAAAATTACCATCTTAACCCTTTAAAATTTTTAAGTGTTTATTTTGAGAGACAGAGAGAATGCATGGAGGAGGGGCAGAAGGGGGGAGACAGAGGATCAGAAGTGGGCTTCGCTATGACAGCAGAGTCCAAAGTGGGGCTCAAACTCACAAACCGTGAGATGGTGACCTGAGCCGAAGTCGGACGCTTAACTGACTGAGCCGCCCCTCAGCCCCTGTTAAGTGTCTAATGAAGGACACTCACATTGCTGGGCACGGGTCCCTGCTCCATCTCCAGAAGTCTTGTCGTCTGACTCTCTGGACCCCTTAAACACCACTGTCCATGCCCCTCCTCCCAGTAGAATGGCCGCCACCATTCTACTTCCCGCGTCCACGATTTTGACTAAGTTGCTCATGTAAATGGAATCCTCCACTATTGGTCTTTCTGCGTCTCGCTTCCTTCACTCAGCATAATGTCCTCAAGGTTCATCCATGTTGTGACCTGTGCCAGTCTTCTGCCTTTTCAAGACTGAACAGCACTCCTTTGTATGAGGTTCCTAATACTTTGGGTTATATTAAAAACGACTGCCTTTTAAAAAATTATGATGTGGGGCTGTCCTTTAGCGACAAGCTGGAAAAGCAATACCCTTTCTCCATCAGCTATCTTCCTCATCAATGGACTCCTGGAGCATAAGTTGGATTTTGCAACCCAGAAGCGTTGCCACACCTAGTCAGCCCAATTTTTTCCCTCCAGAATTTCAGCGTGTCTGGAAACTCACCTCTTTTTTCTTAGAATTTTTAAGTTTATTTATTTATTCTGAGAAACAGAATGAGCGGAAGAGGAGCAAAGAGAGAGGGAGAGAATGAACCCCAAGCAGGCTCCCCACTATTAGGCTTGAGCTCATAAACGGTGAGATCATGACCTGAGCCAAAATCAAGAGTTGGACACTCAACCGACTGAGCCACCGAGGCACCCACGGAAATTCACCTTTTAAATAGAAGAAGCGGGAGGCGCCTGGGTGGCTCAGTCCGTTGAGCATCTGGCTCTTGATTTTGGCTCAGGTCATGACCCCACGGTCTTGGGATGGAGCCCCATATCGGGCTCCGTGCTGAGCGTGGAACCTGCTTGAGATTCTCTCTCCCTCTGTCCCTCTCCCCTGCTCACATGCTCTCGCTCTCGCTCAAAAAAATTAAAGTGAAGAAGTGAAGGCAGGACAAAGAGGTGTAGGAAACGGCTGAAATAATGGTCCCGGGGTGCAGGGCCCCGGACGGCACTGCCCAGCTAGCTATGTAAAAGAGCTGAATTAAAGAGCCAGATGTTATAGGACCAGAAAACGAACTTAGGACCCCAGGCCGTTTTTGACCTTCATTTCTTCTTGCGTTCTGGTTGAGAAGCGTAAAGGGGATTGCAGATGCACCCACCGACACGGCAGCCCCACCGGCCCTCACCGAGGGAAGGGCCACGGTGTGACCGAGTGGAAGCCGCCACGCCTGTTCTTAGAAACTGGAGGAGATGGGGGCGCCTGGGTGGCTCAGTTCGCTAAGCGCCCCACGTCCGCCGGGGCCCACGTGGAGCTCTGCGATGACAGTATGGAACCCGCTTGGGAGCCTCTCTGCCCCTCCCCCACGGGGGCCCTCCCTCTCCAAACACTGGAGGGGAGGGGGTGGGGAGTTCCGCTCGAAGGCTTCCCTGCTGAGGGCGGTCTCCCTCCGCTGGGTCGTTTCCTGGAGGTGAAGTCAGACGGGAGCCGGGGTAGCCCCCCTGCCGGGAAGCGCGGAGGCTGCGCCACGGCCTATCCCCCTCGGTCTCTGGGAAGCACAGCTTTCACGCCTCTGACCCCCGCGTCAGTGAGGCTCAGGGAGAGTCCGGAGGGACGCCGGGGATGCCCGGAATCCAGCCCCGTCACTCCGAACCCGCTCGCGAGAATCCTCGTCCGGCCCTCCCGGGGCGATTGCCCCCGAGCACCGGTGACGTCAGCACGTTAATCACCTCCTTCTGGCCCCGGGCGCGGGAATCCTCCACCCACCGGAAGCTCCAGTTCCTCCCCCCAAGTCTTCTCGTCTCCTAGGGCCTCTCCCGCTAGTTCCTCGTCCCCCCGCACCCCCACTTCCTTCTGAAGCTTGACTCCGCCCCGGACTCTTCGCTCTCCCCTGGCCCAGTGCCTTCCCCCGCGTCCTCTCCGCTACCTGCGTGTAACTTCAAGACGGGGAGGCAGGGGTGAAGGGCAGCGATCCCCCTCGCTGGGGCGGGGCGGCCGCGGCGGGCTGTAGCGCGAGCCTCCGCTAGGGGGAGACTTCGCCTCACGGAAGCACAGGGGACTTTCCACCCGGAGGAAGCAGAGGTGTGAACTCGCTTAGACAGCTTTTTCGTAGCCACTTCTCTCTTTAAAAAACAAAAACAGAGAAAACCCCTAACACACACACAGTTTTGTTAATAATAAAATTTTTTTAAATTTTATTTTAGGAATTGCTTTTGCTTTTAAACTAATTTTATAATTATGTAAAATATTTACATGGTTCCAAACTGCAAAAGAAGGTATATTCAAAGTTTATCTACTCTCCCTGTCTTTTCCACCTTATTCTCTCTCTCTAGTCATCCCTCTTTAATGATCCAGTTTAGTTTCCATCATTTTTATATTAGAAATTTATATATTTACATCTCCTCTTTAAATACATAAGAGCATACTATTCACATGTCCTACACCTTGCTTTATTCACTTAGAGGTATTTCTTGATGATCATTCCATAGTAGCATCTGCCTCATTGGTTTCTTTTTTTAATTTATTTAATGTTTATTTTTGAGAAAAGGACAGAGTGTGAATGGGGGAGGGGCACAGAGAGAGGAAGACACAGAATCCAAAGCAGCTCCAGGCTCTGAGCTGTCAGCACACAGCCTGACACGGGGCTTGAACTCACCAACTGTGAGATCATGACCTGAGCCAAAGTTGGAGGATCAGCCGACTGAGCCAATGAGGTGCACCACGTAGCTTTTTCTTTTTTTAAAGTAAGTTCCACACTCAAGGTGGGCTTGAACTCAAGACCCCAAGACAAGAGTTGCACTGTCTACCAACTGAGCCAGCCAGACGCCCCCCTCTTTGCTTTTTTAGTTGTGTAGTACTCCGTCGTGTGGAGGTACCAGCCTGTTTTACTGTCAGCGGTTTGTTTAGGCTGTTTCCAGCTGTTACAAATCATGGTGCGTTTAGTAGTGCACACTTCTTTTCATATTTTTGCTGGAGAATCGTTGGGAGAGACTTCGGGAAGAGGGTTACTTAATACAAAGGAACTGCTGGCCGTACGAGCCAGGCATTGCCCAACTCCCTGGAGTGGAGGTTCTAGGACTTTGTGTTTCCACACTCACCGTATCAGAGAGTCTGTTTCCTCACAGCCTCAGCAGCGCAGAGTGCAATCAACATTTTGGATTTATTCCAACCTCACGGGGGAGATATGACATCTCCGTGTAGTTTTAATGTGCATTTTTTAAAGTTGTAAACAATGCTGAACATTTTCATTTCTTTATTTCTCCGTGATATGTCTGATTATCTCTCTAGCTCAGTTTTCAGTAAGCTCATTAGGGTCTTTCTCTTCTGTTTTTCTTCTCTTTTTACCAGAGATGTTAACTCTTTGTCTGTAATATAATTTATAACATTTCTCTCAGTTGTCTCTTCACTTTGCTTTTTGTTGTTATTGTTTCCAATCTGTCAATCTGCATCTATGGAGATAATCATATGTTTTTGTTCACTTTGGATCAATTGATGATAGATATTAGTAGATTTCCGAATTTGACTGTCCATTCTTGCAGCATTCGTGGAGTTATCCACTTGGTCATGATAAATATTTTTTTAATGTGCTATTGGATTCTGTTTGCAATATTTTATATACGATTTTTGGGTTTTTATTGTTGTTGTTTTTATTTTTATTTTAGAGAGAGAGAGTGGGGGAGAGGAGCAGAAGGAGAGAGAATCTTAAGCAGACTCTGTGTGAACACAGAGCCGGATGTGGAATGGGGCTCGATCCCACGACCTTGAGACCATGACCTGAGTGGAAACCAAGAATTGGAAGCTCAACCCACTGAGACTCCCAGGCGCCCCTATATAAGATTTTTGTATCTGGGTCCCTGCTGGCTCAGTCAGAAGACCGTGTGACTCTTGATCTTGGGGTCATAAGTTCAAGTCCCATGTTGGGGTAGAGATTACTTAGATAAATAAAACTTTAAAAAAAGATTTTTGCATCATTATTAATAAGTGAAAGGACCTATACTGTTCTTTTTGTTATAGCCTTTGTCATAGTTCAAAAATTCAGGTTTGGGAATTCATAACTCATTTCATAACATGAATTTGGGAGTTTTCCTTCCTTTGTCATGCTCTAGAATAGTTTAAGAAAGTTTTATTTTTTTACAGTTTTCTAGAATCCCCTAGTGAATGTGTCTGACTCTGTTTTGTTCTTTGGGAACTCTAACCAGTAAATTTTTTATATGTTAAATGGTCTGTTTAGACTTTCTGTCCCCGCGGGGGTCAATTTTGTTAAATTGGATTTTTCTACAAAATTATCCATTTAATGTAGATTTTCCGGGGCACCTGGCTGGCTCAGTCAGTTGAACACGTGACTCTTGATCTCGGGGGTCATGAGTTTGAGCCCCACGTTGACTATGAAGATTGCTTTTAAAAATAAAATCTTAAAAAAAAGATTTTCAAATATATTTACATAGAATATTTTTTCAATTTCCTTTTCTATGTCTCATCATTTCTAATCTCATGTATCTGTGCTGTCTCCCCTTTCTCTTGAGTAGTTTAGCTAAGAAGTTAATTTTATTGTTTCAAAGAAACTACAATTTATTACTATGACTTTCTGTTGCTGTTATTTTTAAGCCCATTAATCTCTGCCTTTCTTTTTACTTATTTCTTCCTTCTGCTGTCATTGGTTTACTTTTTTTTCTCGTTTCTTGAGTTGTAATGTTTATTCATTCATTTGTGCTTTAATTCATATAGGTATTAAGTGTCATAAATATCTCTCTGATAGCTGTTTTAACTATTTCCCATAGATTCTGGTTTTCATCATTACTATTTTCAAAAAACTCTACAAGTTGTGGTGCATTTCCCCTTTGACCCAGGAGTGGTTTAACATGTTTTTATATTTCCTGTTAGAAGAGCCTTTTTGGTTTGTTGTTTAAGCCCTAGTTCTATTACACTGTGGCCAGAGAATACTGTTTTATTATTTTTTCCCTTTGAAATTCACGGAGATTTCATTGATGTGAATGTGCTACATTCTTCTGGATTTTGCGAATGCCTTAAAACACATTTGGAAAAAAAAAAAGTGTATTCTTGATCATCAAGGTTCAGAGTTTAGTATACATTCAATCTATCTTACTTATTACGTTGTTTAGGTTTTCTGTGCCCTTACTAATTTCGTGCTCGCTGCATCCTTCTAGCTCTGAGAAGACTTGTTAAAATCTCCAATTATTGGTATGCCTGTATTTCTCCTTGTATTATATCTAATTCTTTCTCCTTCTTTAAAATTGTGGTAGAAGTTTATCCCTTAAAACTTTTTAGTCAGAATTCTCTTTTCTCGGATAATTACAAGTGTAACCCCTGCTTATGTTAAAAAAAAAATTCTGGCCCATTTTTGTTTCTGTCATTTATTTGTAGCCCTCCTGGTTTTTCTCATTTCTGATGTGTTTTGTTTACAAGGCATACTATTGGATTGTTTCATTACTCAACGTGAATATCATTTTTCTTTTGACAAGCACGGTGGACTTGTTAGTATATTTATTAATGTGATCAATATGACCTCAGGTCTGCCTTACTGTCTTATACTTGTTATATATTTTAGTCTTTCACCATGTGATCTATTCATTTGCTTTTCTAACTACCTTCTGGCATTTAGGGAGAGTTTATATTTTTGTTCCAATGGTCACCTTGATCCTGAAACTTTTATATGATACGTAAGTTCTCTCTGTTTTTGGCTACTGTCTGTGTGAGCGTGTGAGGAGATAGAAGAAACGTGTATATTGGTCTCTGCCCCTCCCATCCCTGTTCCCGGCACAGGGCTCCTAAAACCCTTGTCATTTCTTAAGTGATAAGGGCACTAAGAACATCTTTTGTTCTACTATGTGGTCTCTGACCCTACTTCCTGACACAGGGCTCCTAAATCCCTCGGAATTTCCTGGGTAATGGGAGTGTCTTTGTTCTGATGAGGCGGCTCCCGGAGGAAGGGCTGGAAATGGAGTCAATGATTGATCATGTTTACGTGCTCAGGCTTCTGTAAAAGTCCCAATAGTACAGGGTCTGGAGGGCTTTCCAGAGAACACGGGGAGGTGCGGGTGAGGGGCCAGCCTGGAGAGGGCACGGAAGCGCCACACCCTTTCCCACGCCCCTTGCCCTAAGCGTCTCTTCCATCTACGTGTCCCTCTGTGTCTTACCCACACCGGTTTAGGGCAGGCTGCCCCCGGTTCTGTGAGCCACTCTTGCAAATGAACTAAACCCCCGGAGGGGGATTCATGAGAACCTCGCACTACCAGCTCTCAGTCAGGGGCGCAGGTGCCAATCTGGCCTTTGCAACTGGCACCTGACCCGGGGGTGGCTGGAGAGGCGAGGTCTTGTGGGACTGAGCCCTTCACCTCCGGACCTGATAGGATCTCTAGGTGGACAGTGTCAGAGCGGAATTCACCTCTAGGCCAGACACCGAGGTGGAGTCTCAGATTTGCTTGGTGTGGAACCCATACACACGTCTGGGGTTGGCAGTGCTGTGAACCGGGTAGCAGTGTGTTTGAAAAACTCCAAATACGGAGAAATAGCAAACCAACCTAGGAGTCTCTCTTAAAAAAAGAGGGGGGGGGGTGTCTTGCTGAGGAAGTGCCAGGCTGGCCTGGTCAGTGAAGCATCTGACTTCAGTCAGTTCAGTGTCCAACTTCAGCTCAGGTCGTGATCTCGCGGTTCATGAGTTCAAGCCCTTCATGGGCTTGTCAGTGCGGAGCCGGCTTCAGATCCTCTGCCCCTCCCCTGCTCCTGCTCCCACTCTTTCAAAAATACATAAACATTTAAACAATCATATTTTAAAAAGATTTTAAAAAAGTCTTGCTGAGTACTTTTATAAACTTACTATTTTTTTTTTTTTAAGTGGGCTCAATACCCAACATGGGGCTTGAACTCCTGGCCCTGAGGACAAGAGTCCATGCCCTGCTAACTGAGCCAGCCGGGCGCCCCTCTAGGACTCTCTTAATCCCCCTCTTGCTGCTCTGCCCTAGCGCCTGACCATCAGGACTTGTCTGCTTCTTGCATGCTGTCTGCAAACTCTCCTCCCTGAAGGCTCTACTGCATCGGAGGGTCGCCACGAAACCGGACATAAAATGCACATCAATGGTTTATTAATGGCTCTTTGCGATTATATTTCAATACGCAATAAAATAATAGTATCTGTTCTCAAACGCTATGGCCACCGTGCCTGCTGTCCAAGCACATAGCTTAGCATATGCCACTCTGTGTCGGTCACAGCAGTGCCTGTCCTTAGTTGTGCCAGGACACAGAAGTTCAACTCTCACCACCAGTGAGAGATCCTGCTGTCTCGTTTTGTTTGCAGACAGTTTGTTCTCTAGATTCCTCACGAAGGGTTCTGATCAAGAATCTTCTTCTTTTTAGGTGTGTGTGGGGAGACTTAAGAGCAGTTTCCAATAGAGGGAGCCTCAGATTCCCACAGGAGGAAGATAGATCAGGAATTTGTAATCGACAGAGAAGCTCTGAAGTGGTTCCTATACCTGGGCCATCCATCTCTTCTGTGCTCACTGTATGCAGAGCTGACTTGTGTACAGAACTCGGAGGGCAGATACCGAAGCCAGGGGAGACAGACAGTTCAAAGTTGGGCCCGTGCTCGGTCGGATGAGATCCTGTTCGCCCAGGAAAATAGACACGAGCCAGGTTTCTAATCTAAGACCCACCACCATCTGCCCCAGTGAAGTAGCATGCAGGTACCCTTGGAACTATCTGGAAGAAACCTTGGAGAGACAGATTCTGGAGGTCGACCCGTAATAGATAAGATGCCCAAAGTTTTACTAATGATCTTTCTGATTTAAAAAATTACCAGGGGGGGAAAAATACATGGAAAGTACAAGTTGCTGATTTTTGGCTGTTATAAATTTTCAAGCACCAAATAAGGTAGTTTATTTAACAATGCAAAGTTTTGAGGTACAAGTTGCTCTAGGTCCCTTTAATTTCTGGGAGGGAGTATGGGGTGAAAGCAAACAACTTGGGAGATCTAATCAATCTAGCAAGACTCCAAAATTTGCCTGAGAACTCTGGCACATGGCTGGAGGGACTTTAACCTCTCTGGAAGACAATTTGGCAATAGCTATCAAAATGCTACACCCTTGGGGTGCCTGGCTGGCTCAGTCGGTGGAGTGTCTAGCTCTTGATCTTGGAACTGTGAGTTTGAGCCCCATGCTGGATGGAGAGATTACTTCAAAATAAAATCTTAAAAAAAAGGCAATACCCTTTGACTTTATAACTTCATTTCTGTAAACATATCTCATAAATATACTCACAGAGATGCAAAACAACACAATTACAAGTTATTTATCTCTGTATTGCTGCAAATGTTCAATAATAGGACACTGATGAGATAAAGTATAATATATCATCCATGTGATACTATGCGGTTATAAAAAAGCAAGGAAGCTCTTGATACACTAATATGTAATGATATTCAAAATATGTTTCTTTTAGGGGCACCTGGGTGGCCCAGTTGGTTAAGCTTCTGACTTCGGCTCAGGTCATGATCTCACAGTTCGTGCTGACAGCTCAGAGCCTGGAGCCTGCTTTGGATTCTGTGTCTCCCTCTCTCTGTCCCTCTCCCACTGGTATTCTGGGTCTCTCTCAAAAATTAACATTTAAGGGAAGAGCACTGGGTGTTTTTTGGAAACCAATTTGACAATAAACTATTCAAAAAACCATTTAATTATTTCCCCAAAATGTTTCTTTAAAAAATATATTTTAAGTAATCTCCACACACAACATGGGGCTCAAACTTACAACCCTAAGATCAAGAGTCACATGCTCCATCAACTGAGCCTGCCAGGGGCCGCAAAAATATATTTTTTCTTTCTTCCTCCCTTCATTCTTTCCTTCCTCCCTCTGTTCCTTCCTTCCTTTATTTATAATTTTAGAGAGAAAGTGCAACAGTGGGGGGAGGGAGGGAGGGAGAGACAGAGAGACAGAGAGACAGAGAGAGAGAGAATATAAGCAGGCTCCATGTTCAGCACTGAGCCTGGAGTGGGGCTCATTCCCACAACCCTGGGATCATGACCTGAGCCACAATCAAGAGTCAGACCCTCAATCGATTGAGCCACCCAGGTGTCCCCTAAACATATTTCTTAATCTCAAAAGTAAGTCGTGTAGTATGCTATAGTTTTTGTAAAAGGTAACAGTGATGAATAAAATACATGATTCTATCTATTAATTCTGGTTCTTGTATAGGCACAAAGCCTTTGTAAAACTATACAAGAACTGTTAACTGGTTTGGGGAAAGTTATTATTTATTAAAAAAAATAGATCTACTGGTTCAAAGCAAAAGCAGCAAATTTTCACCTTCTATGGTCTCTCTCCACTTAAACTGACCAGTATTCTTTTTCTTCTTCCTAATTTCCATTACATTAGTAAGACTCTTGCTAGGTTGCCAGAAACGTACAAGCCCAGGGCATGCCTGGCTGGCTCTGTTGGAAGAGTGTGTGACTCTTGATCTCTGGGTCATGAGTTTGAGCCCCACATTGGGTGCAGAGATTACTTAAACAAATAAAACTTAAAAGCCTGTGCTATTTCAGGACGATGGTTGCCAAGGAGGGAACGCTGGCTTGCAGAGAAGGAGGAAACAGAGACGGAGGAGAAAACTCCAGGGAAAAAACAGAGACGGAGGAGAAGACTCCAGGGAAGAACAGACATGGAGGAGAAACAGTCTCTCTCTGACCATGTTGTCCCTTCCGCATTCTAGAACCCTTTAAGGCCCAAACTATACGTCTTACTTTTGGGATCTGTTACAAGCATCCTAGAACTTTATAATAAAGTCCCCATTTTCTGGTTAAGGTGACCGGCATAGGTACCTCTTTTTAGGGGGCAGCCAGCCGGCAAGGGTGCTAAAATCACTGAGCGTTCACTACACCTCGGCACCCGCCTGGGCACGTTACATGTGTCGACCGCTCAAAGCTAAGGCTGTCCCCAGTTCACACAAGGGAACTGAGACACAGAAAGATGAGGTCACCGTCCAAGGTCACATATTGAGGCACATCCAGAATATAAGCCAGGTAGTTGGAATCCAGGGTCCAGGCTGGCGGTTGCCCTCCGTTGGAAACAACTCAGGCGTTACAGGTGCGGAGCAAACTTGGGATTCCGCGGCAGGCGCTCTCAGTCCAGATGAAAGATTTCCTGAGGTCTAATTTCAGGCATCAGACAACTGAAGCAAACAATGAAAATATCTTGAGGTAAATTTCGGGAGTAGGACCTTTATGGGGCCTTCCAACTTTGAAAGAGTTAGATCTGGTCCAATGAGAGACCGTCACCTGTTCTGGAAGTCAGCCAGTCAATCTGAAGAAAGACTAAAATTTCAGTATAATTGATGAGGAGCCTATTATTATGTAGCCGACTAAAATTGCCTATTATGATTTACAATCTCCTAGTGTTTGTGAAATTCTAACCAGAGAATTCACACCGGGTCAAGCCAGGATTGGATTTTAAAGAGACAACGTAAAATCGTTCTCTCTCCCCCAAGAACAACAGGGTAGAGGACCCAGAAACAGACCCACGTAAATTAGGGGACACAATACAGGTGGAGTTTAAGTCAGCGGGGAAAGGACAGTTCAGTCAATGCTGATTCCAAGACAACTAGGTAGGCATCTGGAGCCTGATCTTGGTCTAATCACCAGAATAAATTCCAGGAGGAACAGAAATTTAAATATAGGGGCACCTGGGTCGCCCTGTTAGTTAAGTGTCGGACTCATGATATCAGCTCAGGTCACCAGCTCATGGTTCATGGGATTGAGCCCCGTGTTGGGCTCTGCGCTGACAACGTGGAGCCTCTTTGGGATTCTCGCCCTCTCTCTCTGCTCCTTCCCTACTTGGTCTCTCTCTCTGTCTCAAAATAAATTAAAAAAATTTTAAATATAAAAAATGAAACTATGGGTGAATTCCTTTTTTAAACATTCAAATTTAAATAAAAAGCCATTCAGGGGCACCTGGGTGGCTCAGTTGGTTAAGCGCCCAACTACGGCCCAGGTCATGATCTCACAGTCTGTGGGTTCAAGCCCTGCGTCGGGCTCTATGCTGACAGCTCAGAGCCTGGAGCCTGCTTCCAATTCTGTGTCTCTCTCTCTCTCTGACCGTCACCTGCTCTCACTGTCTCTCTCTGTCTCTCAAAAATAAATTAAAAAAATTTTAAAAAAGATTAGTGAAAATGATCAACAGCCCAACTGCAAAAGGCAAAAGATATAAAAGGTTCCTTTCAGGAAAAAAAAATAAATAAAAAGGCTAATAAACAAATGGAGAAAAATCATAATTGAAGAAACGCAAATTTAAAACAATGATAGGAATGTCTTTTTTTAAGTTTATTGAGAGAGAGAGAGAATAAGGAGCAGGGACTGGACAGAGAGAGAGAGAGAGGGAGGGAGAGAGGGAATCCCAAGCCAACTCTGCTCTTTCAGCTCAGACCCTGACACAAGGCTCGAACTCATGACCTGTGAGATCCTGACCTGAGCTGAAACCAAGAGTTGGCCACTCAACTGCCTGAGCTACCCAGAGGCTCTAATGATTTATCACGTTTTACCTCCAACTTAAGAGATAATATGGTGTAATGGCTAAAACTGATGGGTCCAGACTCAGAAGACTTGGGAGGAAATCCTGGCTCTGCTCCTTACTGGGTACGCCCCAGTTTCCTTGGCTGGCGTGGTCGTGGGAGCCAAGTGAGACAGTGTGATAAAAAGCAATTAAAACCATGGCTGGCATACAGTCACTATGCTCATTATTATCAGACTGACAAACACAGGAAGAACATAGCATTCTAAATGCAAGGGCCTTTTGACTTTCCAATTCACATTTAGAAACGTATCCTATCAATCACGTATGTTCGTAAGAACACATACATATCTGTCTATATCTATATGTTCATAAAGATATATGTGCACATATAGATTTTCAGCGTAAGAATGTCTGTAAGAGCAAAAGGCTGGACATAACCTAATGGTCAAGTAGTTACTACAGCAACAGTAACAGAAACTGCCTCCGAGGAGCAAGGCCGGGACCTGAGGTCGGATGGAGATTTGACATCCTTCGGGAAAACTGGAACTCCCCCCACCCCCAGTAATTACTTCTTCCGATAAAACAAAAACTAGTTAATTTTTAAGAATAATGCAGTCATCAGATAACTACAACTCTATCAGAAAAGCAAACGAGCTGAAGACAGAGGTCCGTGAGAAATGCGGTTACCTAACTATCACTGTGGCTTCAGGACCGACGGATGTCCTAGCGCACGGTCCTTGGTCTTAGCATTATCACCGTAGGGTGTTGAGGACCCCAGGGAAGGAGCACACACGCCCTTTCCAGCCTTCAGGTTATCCCGGGGCCAGCTGCCAGAGCCTACGGAGCCAGGGCTGTCCCACCTCCAGCTCTAGAAGCGCAGGAGTGTTCTTACACTTGGGGGCGGGGAGAGGGGAGAGGAGGGACGGACAGCTATCCTTATAACACTCTCTAGGTTCTCAATCGCTTCTTTGAACAATTTGTTAGTTTTTCCCTTTCTTCTTCTTTTTTTAAACATTTATTCATTTTTCAAGAGACAGAGAGAGCGCGAGCAGGGGAGGGACAGAGAGGGAGACACAGCATCCGAGGCAGGCTCCAGGCTCTGAGCTGTCAGCACAGAGCCCGATGCGGGGCTCGAACTCACAAACCGTGAGATCATTTTTTTCCTTTCATCTTAACATCTCATGTATAAGGAGACTTTACAACTATTATGGCAGTGCCACTTTCTCATGAATTCTGACAACCCAGCCAATGGATATGATAATGCCATTTCAGAGGAGTCTCAGAGGGCTTGCCCAGTCCCACAGGGATTAGGTTTGTGCCCTGACATCACCACTTAGCTCTGCAAATCCGGTGCCTTCCACCCCACGGGTTTCTCCCCATCCCTGCCCGGTCTCCCAACCAGCTCCTGATCCTGCCTCATCCCTGCCAACACCAAGGACCTGTGTCCTTCAGCCCTGAGATTCTGGAGTGATGGAGGGGACAGGAGCCATTTAAGGACAAAGGACAAGAGATGCTTCCTTCTGGGGATGAATCTGAGTCGCTTTTTAAAACGTTATTCCTTTGTCTGAGAAAATGAAGTAGTGGACCCTGAAAACAGTCTCACTGGAACCCGTAAAGGGAGGCTCTTTTATCTTTACAACACAAACAAGTCTATACAAGCTTAGAAGGGGGGGTGCGCCTGGGTGGCTCAGGCAGTTAAGTGTCCAACTCTGGCTCAGCTCATGATCTCAGTTTGTGAGTTCGAGCCTCACATCAGGCTCTCTGCTGTTAGCACAGAGCCCACTTCGGATCCTCTGTCCCCCTCTCTTTCTGCCTCCCCACACCCTCAAACATAAGCATTTTTAAAAAGTTTAGAAGGGGAGCTAACTGTTTGCTGTCACACAGCTCCCAGGCTACTGTGTGGAGCGAGGACTCAAACCCCAGTGTCTGTGGCACAGTGCAGCGTACTGCCCCAAACACAGGGCTTGGTGCTCCATGGTTTGTTCAGCTGGCTCAAGTCCACAGTCAAAGGCACTCTGTAAGTTCTTAAGCACACTAAGTTATGCTACTAACCAGACAGGGCCCAGGGGCACCTGGGTGGCTGTCGGGTAAGTGACTTGATTTCAGCTCAGGTCATGATCTCAACCGTTCCTGGGCTCTGTGCTGACAGCAGCAGGGAGCCTGCTTGGAATCCTCTGTCTCCTTCTCTCTCTGCCCCTACCCCGCTTGCTCTCTCTCAAAGATAAACAAACGTTAAAAAGGAGGGGGGGGGCACCTGTGTGGCTCAGTCAATTAAATACCTGACTCTTGGTTTCGGCTCAGGTCATGATCTCGTGGTTCAGGGGTTTGAGCCCCTTGTCGGGCTTCTTACTGACAGTGCAGACCCTAATTGGGATTCCCTCTCTCTCTGCCCCTCCCCTGCTCACTCTCTCACAGTAAATAAACTTAAAAACTTAAAAAAAAAAAAAAGATTTCTTTTCAGCTATTCAGGTGACTTTTTTCATGTTTATTTACTCTGCGTCTCACATCTCTAAAATGGAAATGAAGCTGAGTGTCAAGGGAAAGGTGGGGGCAGTGTCATCCAAGAAAGTGAGGAGCAAATGGAAGGGACCTGCAGTCCCGGAAGGTCCGCCTTCCGCGGTTGCCAGGCAACAGAGGTAAACAGCACAAAGCGGCAGGACCATGGCCACTAACTACAGTGCAAACCAGGTGAGTTCTTTTCCCCTCTCTCACGTTTCATCCTGCTTTCTGGACTCTAACTTTGGGCTGACCCTCCCATATGATTCTGGTTATTGAACGAAGAGCTGAAAGTGGGGTGCGAGGATTTTTCACCTCCTTAGCTCTCCATGTACAGGGCCCACCGACAACCGAAAGGTATTTCAGGGTTAAGTTTGAGGGATCTAAACAAGAGGTCAGCCAGTTTTTTTCTGTAAAGGGCCAAGGGATAAATATTACATTTTGGGGGCCAACTGACAAAAGCAGAGATGTTATGTAGGTATTTCCAACAGCAAAATATTTTTCCATAACATTTTTGACAAAATTGAAAATATAGTAACAGTGAATTTGTTTTTTTGGTGACACTAATGGAAAAAAAAGGATTTTTTCATAGATTTTATTTATTTATTTTCAAGTTTATTTATTTTGAGAGAGACTGAGGCAGCACAAGAGGGGTAGGGAGAGAGAGAGAGAGAGAGAGAGAGAGAGAGAGAGAGAGAGAGAATTCCAATCCCAAGCAGGCTCTGCACTGTCAGCACAGTGCCCAACGCAGAGCTCGAACTCAGGAACTTCGAGATCATGACCTGAGTGGAAACCAAGAGTCGGATGCTTAACCAACCAAGCCACGCAGGCTCCCTGAAAGAAAAGGAATTCTTACGGGATGAGCAAACATTTCACTTAATTGGGATGCGAAGCTCCTGTTACCTTTTGTCAACTCAGCTGCAAATATTCATCTGTCGAAAGCATTCTTAGCTTTCTCAGGTCATCCCAGGACAGACTGGAGGATGGACTTGGCCATGGGCCAGCGTGCTGACCCTGTTCTAGACCAGGGTTCCCCCATAAGAAGATAATGCAAGTCATAAATATAACTGAAATTTTTCTAGTAGCTATATGAAAAAAAATTAATTTTTAAAGCTTATTTTGAGGGAGAGAGAGCATGTGCACATGTGACCAGGAGAACGGCGGGGGGTGGGGGGGGTGGAGGGAATCCCAAGCAGGCTCTGCATCTCAGCACAGAGCCCAACGCAGGGCTCCATCCCACGAACCATGAGATCATGACCTAAGCTGAAATCAAGAGTAGGATTCTCAACTGAGCCACCCAGGCAGAAATGAAATTAATTTTAATAACCGACTTAGCCCACTAAGTCCAAAATATTAATGTTTAATCAATATTTTAAGTTATGCTTACATTCTCGTTTCTTGTACGGTCTTCACTGTATTTTCTATTTACAAAGCACCTCCATTCGGACGAGTCACATTTCAAGTGTCCACTAGCCACACGTGGCTACACGCGCCACGTTGAACAGCTCACATGTAGACCAGGAGCACATCCTCTACAGGGAGTTAAAGCCTGGCAGGGTTGGTTGCTCAGGTCTTTGGTCCTCTGCTCCCCAGAACCGTGCCTGGTTATCATTTCCTGGGCGCGGGGCCTGTGAACCTCACAGACTCTCGTCTTTCCCTCCACAGTATGAGAAAGCTTTCTCACCCAAGTATCTGCAGAACTGGTCGCCTGCCAAGCCAACAAAAGAGGTATTCGTGGGCAGGGGCCCCCCAAGGCCAGTTTGATTCTGTACCCTGTGTTCTCTGTAACTGACTGGCCCCTAACTCCTTTAGCCCGCTCTAAATTCCAAGACCCTCCTCTCCCTCAGCCCTTAACTCAAGCCCCTAGGACACCTTCTCTCTTTTCCACTCCATTTTCACAAACGCTTTTCTCATCGCCTCTACCCCAGAGAATTTCTTCCCACGAAGGCTACACTCAGTTTATCGCCAATGATCGTGGCCATCTGCTGCCCTCGGTGCTCCGTTCCAAGGTGAGATGCTGATCCCCATTTCTCTTGAGGAAGTAAAGAACTGAGGCACAGAAGTGGGGTGCTGAGATCGGAGGTTTGCAACCTAGCACCTCACTGTCGGGAAATTAAAGTTCTGTCTACTTCACACTGCGACACAACCGCCCCCAAACTTCCAGCCAGTTTATCCGACACAACAGAGTGGTGTTTGGCACCCAGGACTCCTTACACTGATGAACACCTTCCCGTGACGACACTTCTGCAGTGGGCACTCTGCCAGACTTAGGCCAAGGGCACAGGAGTTAATTTGGGCCCACAGAGTTAGCATGAAGAAAAAGCAGAGTAACCTGAATGAGGAGGGGGTAGAGGAAGGGTGGGGAGGCTGCGCTCTCGGTCTGATTTCACCGCCGCGCCTCCCGAGGGTACAGGGCGGAGGTCAGATCCTGGCAGTGAGGAGCCTGTTAAGAACCATGTCTTCTTCCCTTTAGGCAAGTCCTTGGGGATCCTTCATGGGCACCTGGCAAATGCCTCTGAAGGTGCCCCCTGCTCGGGTGACCCTGACCTCCCGTACGGTGGCCAGTGCTGCCTCCCTCACCAAATGGATACAGGAAAATCCGGATTTGCTCAAGGCCTCCAATGGGCTGAGGCCTGAAATCTTTGGCAAGGTATCTACTCCTCCCACCTAACCTCAAATGCTGTGATCTGTTTCAACCTCAAAAATGCCTGTTATAGCATCACTATCCCAGCAGGGGGAACCTCTAACCAGCTCTGTCTTAGCCTGTCAAGTCCCCATCTTCTGACACCTAAGGAGATGAGCTAATGACATTTTACCCTGCATAATGTAAAATGACCTGATCTGACCTTTTGCCTGTGGGACAGGGAGAAAGGGAGTTAGAATTCTAAGGTGGATCGGGAATGACCTAGGCCGGACCAGAAACATGACGGTCTCTTCCATTCTACCCGACAGCCTCATGATCCGGACAATCAGAGGAAACTGGGGAGGCCGACCACAAAGACCGTACAACAGGCACCAAGTCCCACCATGATCCCAAGCTCCCCGGCGGCAAACCTCCGTTCCCCGGACCAGCCCCAAAGCCCACACCCCTCTGCAGGTCACACTCCAGGCCCCCAAAGCCCACCCAGCTCTCCTAAGAGCCCACCTGGAAGCCCATGGATGCCGGAACCCTGCGCATGTCCTAACCTGGCTGAGGTCCAGGAGCACAAACCCGGAAGTCCACAGGCACCAAGGGACCACCCTGAGGACACCCGTCTAGAGACAGAGTGAAGTAAACGAGGCCCCGGGTGAGGAAGGCAGAACGGGGAAATCGCAGGGTGGGGATAATGGTGAATGTGGGAAATAAACACTGTTTGTGGAATCTTTTACCGATTTGGATGTTTTCCTCCTGTTATGGCTGGTAACCAACCCATAACTAGTAACCAGCCCATACCTAGGAGGAGGGTTGGGGGAAACAGTAGGAAAAAGAACATGACAGTGGCACGTTTCTACAAGGGCTGAGTAGTGATACTCCAGAAGTGACCAAGAGGAAGTTGGTCTGAATCATAGCAAAAGAAATCTCAGATCACCAGTCCCGGCCGGCGCACCCTCAGTTTTCACCCTGAGCACTACTACTACGGCTTCTGAGTCAGAAGTGCAGCCGTGGAGCAGAGCATGTGTGCGTGTGTCTGGGGAAGATGGGGGGGCGAAGGTGAGGGAAGCCAGACGAGGGCAGAAGACGCCACCCGTAACCCTCAGGACAGTGAGCACGCAGAGAAGACCAACTAGGGAGAGTTAGAAGAGTGAAACTCAAGCACCTACATACATAGTTTGAATACTGAAGATACAGAAGTGAATCGAAGACAGAGAAGAAAAACACAGAGAGATGGTAAGCAGAAACTGAGAGCATGACGGCCGCTGTTCCCCGACCCCAATCAGCCGAATGGGAAGAAGCGACCGGAAAAGTGAAGATCCGCTTCCCAGCTTCCGACACGTGTTTAGCATTCTGTCCTGCCTCGTCCCAGCGCTGGCTGTTCAGCCTGATGCCCTTGCCAAACCTCTCCCAGTTCCAATGCCAAAGCGTTCCCTCTGGACACTTGTCCCTTGTTCCAAGGACAAGGACAGACGACATGTGGTTTAAGCGGGAGGAAGGCTACAAAGACTCTTCGGGGCTCGCTGGGCAAAGAGGGAGAAGCGATCAGCATGGAAAACCCAAGACCACCTGGGATCCCGTGGGGAGGAAGACGCTGGTGGCAGCCGGTCCCCATGGTCCCAGCTGAAGCGAGGTCTTCCTGTCCAACGGCCACCAGTTCCAGGCCATCCCTCCTCTCCGACCCACAGGGGAACCAACAAGTGAGACAGACAAGGTAGATGTTAGCCCTGGGTTTCCAAGGAGCGTCAAAACCGTGCTCCCCCACGGGAGTTAGGGACCCAAGAGCCTGGCTCATGTGGATTTTCAGAGCAGCGGGTCTTCCCAGTAAATCAGAAATTTTTGCTGGGTCTCCACTATCCCTCCTGTCTGGTCTCTGCTCCCCTCTCTGTCCCAGTCTGTGCTCAGCCCGTCACCCCTCGGCGGCCAGCTGGCTGGTGCCCCGCTCCCTCCCGGGCTCACAGTGTGCTGGCTGGCACCAGGAGGTTTATGAGCTGTTCTCGGTGGGATTCTGGGAGCTGAGAAAACGCAAAGCCTCCATATGCTAAACTTCCTTCCTCCTGCTCCTTCCGTCTCTGAGGCTTCTGTATGATATTCGATCTCTGGCTACTTGCATTTGATTCCCTAAAGACTGTTCCCTGGGTGAGCTGCAGGATGCACGGTTCCCCTCGTGTGAAAGGTCAGACTGGGGGAGGTGGCGCCTGAGAGCCGAGGGAGCGGGGAAGAAACGGGCTCCTCCCCACCCGCCGCTCTCCGGCTTCTCTCGATTTCAAGGAGAGTCAAAGACAAAATGATTACTTTAATTCAGTCTCAGAATAGGATGTCTCTTGAACTTGGATTAGAAAAGAGGCTCGTTTCTCCAGAAATGCAGTGGGGGTGGGGGGTAACCCTTCATAGGTTCAATGATAACTTTCTGGGTCTTCCTTTTGCACCAAGAGCTATATATCTTCTCCCCAGAGCACCTGCTTCAAGAGTCAACTGACTCACTTTATCTCCCTCCAGCTGGGACAGGCTAATCCCCGCCACCCCCTCCCCGCTGCTCTCAGTCATGCTGTGTGGGCGCTGAAGACCCTGGGCTCTGACCAGTGAACAGAACTGTCCTTTAAGCCAGCAACCCAGAGGCGGCGGCACCCACAGCCCTGCTCTCGGTCCCCGTGGTGGAGGCCACAGAGCTGGCATTGTTTCCACTGTCTCAGGAAGAAGGAGCCAAAAGCTGACGGTCAGCACAAATCAAGGCCCAACATGGACAGAGAATGAGGGCTCCCGGAGGAGGCTGCAGTCTGGGGGCAGAAAAAGGGAATTTTTGAGTCATTCCATCTTTAGAAACAAGGGGGAAACCAGACCCTCTCCCGCGGCCGCGGCTCTATAAGGTATCCTACCGCTACCGAGCTCCAAGGGGACGTGCACGCGCAAAGGGTCTAAATAAATCAGGAGAGCTTCGCTCTGGCTGGAGAACAGAGTCACAAACAGGAAGACAGGTCAGCGAATCATTTATGGGAAGGCAAGGCTGGGAGCTTCAGCTCTTCACATGGCCGCCAGCCCGACAGAGGACAGCACAGTAAGGACCAAGACGGCCACGCCGGACTGGTACAGCTGGGGGGTCTTCAGGCCTTTCCCAAGGTCCCACATCTGCAGAAAAAAAGAAGAAGGAAGAGAGGATGTCAGCCTCGGGGCCCTGGGCCCTGTCCTGAGTGAGAAAGGAGCTCCACGTACTGGGGGGCGACCGCTGTCGGCCCGGCTCCAGGGGAGAGCACGTGGCTCCGCCCCACCTCCACCTTCTCAAAGCCCGCCACACGGCACCTACCGCCCCTCCTCCCGGGGACAGGAAAGGCGTCCTCGGCCTCTATACACAGAAGCTTCCAGACTGAATGGACGGAACTTTCCCTCATGACACCACCGCCAAATCAGTATTTCCCCAAGCGCGTTCCTCCACAACCTAGTTCCTCAGAAAGTGGAAAGCCACTACATGGGTGAGAAAAGTTCAACAGTCAAATGAGTCTGGGGAACATTCAGCTGCGAGACTTCTGGAACAGCCTATAACGTACGCCGGGAGGCTCCAACACGGCGATGGGCTGACGCGATTCCGGAGACGCCCGCTGAGAAGTCACGTCGGTCCGAGAACCAGGGCTTTAAGAAAGCTCTCTGGGATCTAGAACACGACTTCTCAATTCTGTTTGCCGGTATATTTATAGCAAAAGCTCATGAAAGAATAATATTTACCATTAGCATGTGTCCTACTAAATTTCCGGCATTTTTTTTTTTCTTAAGTAATCTCTACGCCCAATGTGGGCCTTGAATTCATAACCCCAAGAGTCACACTCTCCACCAACTGAGCCAGCCGGGTGCCCCTGAACTTCTGGTTTTATTGGTAACAACCCACTAACCTGATTCCCTGCCCAGCGCAGCAAGAGCCAGGGCTTCCCACACGGATCTAGACCCTCTTGCACCCCAGGGACATGCACACATTGTGCTCTAAGTCACGGAAAGGTCCCCTCGGGCAAGAGCAGAATTTCCAGGTTCCACACCTTCCACACTTGGCTGCCCACACTCCGGGTTAAGCTGACTAAGTCAGGGGCGCTTCGGGGAAAGGTTCGGGGGGCCCCACGCGGGTAGGGGTGGGAGTCGGGCCTCTGCTTGGATCACGTGAAGAGTCAGGCAGATTCCACGCAAAGCTGTTTTGCTTCTAGAGGAAGAACATTTTACAAAAAAAAAAAAAAAGGAGTCCTACTGGCCGGTGGTGGGGGGGGGACACTCCCCAGGACGCCAGGGACCCTGTCATTTCTCAGTCTTCTACATCAATGCCACTGCCCACGGCCCAGCAGGTCTTCCGGGAGCAGCGATCGGGCTCAGAGGGCCAGAACTAGGGCTGTCGCGGAGAGCCGCTCAAATCCTGTCCCACACTCAGAGCCAGTTCTCGCCACAGGAAAAAAAAATAAAAGCAGATTTAAGGGCTTAAGAAAAGCCTTTGGGCTCCCCACGTCTGTCAACAGAGAGATTACCATTACGGGCGGGAGCCAGGGCAGAAAAGCCTTGACTGCGTTCTGAGACTGCAAAGCCTCTTCCCCTCACCTCCCCTCTGACTGCGACAGGAGCAGACACAGGGCGAGCCCCGCCTGAGCCGGGATGCGAACAGAGGAAGCTCCTCAGCGGACTCTCCTGAGACTGTTCTGTGGGACAGGAAGCCAGTGATGGAAGTGTCCTCCTGCTCTCTCCCCTCCCCGAGGGCAGTGAGGTCATCGTGAATCAAACTGAACACCGCCCCGGGAACGGTTGATAGACGCACTTAATTAAATAGGCCATTTAGTCCCTCACTTTTCTGATTCCATTACACTGTCTTTTGGACCAGACTGAAATTCAGAAAGTGCTTGTCTCTTGGCTCTGATGTGGAGGTTTCGAGGTCAGATTAAGGCACAAGTATCCATCAGACAGGTGACTCAAGTCCAAGAGGAACGGAAGGTGAGAAACAGCGGAATCGTAACTGTCTGCCGGGAAAGAAGCAAGACTAGGGACAGGGAGACCACAAAAATCTTAAAATGCTGGATGAGGGGCTGAGCTCTGACCTAGGGCAGGCGTGAGTAAGCTTTAGTCCCTTTATAAAGACAGGGAGACACCAGATTTGTAGGAGACAACAATTTTTAGGCCATCAAAAAATGTTTAACCCCAATATTAAAATCTGGGATCCTAGGTACCCTGCTCCTGTTAAAGGTGGCCCCATTTTCTCTAAGAGCGCAACTGAAACCAAATACACTAGGGCCGCCTGGGTGGCTCAGTCGGTTGGGCGGCCAACTTCAGCTCAGGTCATGATCCTGTACTTTACGGGTTTAAGCCCCAGGTCAGGCTCTGTGCTGACAGCTCAGAGCCCGGAGCCTGCTTCGGATTCTGTGTCTCCCTCTTTCTGCCCCTCCTCTGCTTGAACTCTCTCTCTCCCTCAAAAATAAAGAAACATTAAAAAAAAAAAAAAAGACGCACTCCCCACTTATCTCCAATTAAAAAAACAAACAGTGCAATCCAATGTTAAGATAACAGAAGTTAATAGAAGTTAATATATTTGACTCTGGCTGGACTTGTCACCCTAAACCGACAGGAATGTTAAGACTGAAATCAGCAACATCTAGCTCCTAGCTGAAACCCCAGGGTCTAGAACAGAGCCTGACACCCAGTAGGGACCAAATATGCCTCCCCTGCCAGGGGGATGGCGGCCTCCGGGGCGTCCTGCACAACACGCCTCACAAACACGGCGCGTTCTCAGCCAGCCCGCGCAAGCATCCGCCAGGTCTGCACCCAGCGCGCGGCGGCCCCGCCAGCAGGGCTGCCGAGGGGCGCGCGGGGATCCCGTTCAGCTTCCCCAGGAGGCCCCTGGGCAAAGGGCAGGACGACTAGCTTTAGGGGCGGCACTAGACCCGGGCACCAAGGGGAGAACCCCACATTCCCTTCGCCCGGAAAGCGTGCACACAGCGAACTTACCAAGTGTCGGATCCCATTCCAGGTGTGATACATGAGGGGGAAGACGAGAGCGAACTTGGCCGTGTAGATCAGTGATGGCCCCAGACTCAGGGACTTGACGAGTTCCAGATGAGACTCAAAGTCCCCAGGGAGCAAGAGGGCCGACAAGCCAAAAAGTGAGACCCCTGAGGAGAAAACCAAGGACGCCCATTACCGCCGCCCGCCAGCCACGGCCCACGGAGCATGCAGAGCCCATCCTGTGACGGGCCCGGGCACCTGTCGCTCAATTCTCACCCATTTTGGCCTGGGGAGGACTTAAACTAGTGCTCATGTCTGTGGTGGGGGGTAGGCTGCTTGGGGCCTGACCCTAGTCTCTGAAATCTGCCACACACGTTAGCTTATTACTCCTCCCGGCAACAGTGCTCTCTACAGAAACGACACCCACCACCCCTGAAGTCACCTCTGACCGTATCCAGATTATCATCTCAGTAAGAAAGAGGAAAAACAGTATATTCAGTCCTACGTAAAGACTGAGAAAAATTTTTAATCCTTCAAATCTCTACCACACACACACAAAATGTAACTCAAAATGGATCAGAGAGCTACACGTAAGAGCTAAACCGATACAATTCTTAGGAGACCACAGCAGTAAAGCGTTGTGACCCAAGATTCGGCACTGGTTTCTTAATATGGTGCCCACGCCATCGTGACAAAAGAAGAAACTGGACTTCATCAAAAATTCTCTGTGCTGCAAGCAATGTCATCAAGAAAGTAAAAAGATGAGGAAAAGGGACCGCGTAGGGACTAAAGTCAATGACGCTGCAGCAGCGATGTAGGGTGACAGACGGCGGCCACACCCGCGGGGAGCACGTCATGCTGGGCAGAGACGCTTCATCAGTATGCTGTGCATCTGACGCCACAGAACACTGTGTGCTCACTATACTCAAATTTTTTAAAAAAGTAAAAAAACAGAGAGCAAGTATTTGTAAATTGTATGTCTGATAAGGGACCTATATCCAGAATATACTAAAAATGCTTATAACTCAATAATAAAAAGACAACCCAGTTCAAAACGGGGCAAAGGAGGGGCGTCTGGCTGGCTCAGTCAAGAAGCTCATGGGACTCTTGATCTCGGGGTCAGGAGTTCAAGCCCTACACTGTGAGCAGAGATTCCTAAAAAAATAAAATTTAAAAAATGGGTAAAGGATCTAAATAGTAAAGACAAATAAATGGCCAGTAAGTACATGAGAAGATGCTCAACACCATTAGCCATTAGGGAAATGCAAACCAAAGCCGTAATGAGGCCCCTGGGTGGCTCAGCTGGTTAAACATCCGACTGTGGCTCAGGTCATGGTCTCAGGGTTCGTGTGTTCAAGCCCCACATCAGGCTTTCTGCTGTCAGCTCAGAGCCCATTTTGAATCCTCTGTCTCCCTCTTTCTCTGCCCCTCCCTCCCTCTAATAAATTTTTTAAAAACCTAAAAAAAAAAAAAAAATAACGAGAAGCTACTTCACACCTCCTAGGATGCTATATCTAAACATAAAATCATGCGTACAGTCATATAAAATATACACGTTTATATAAATATCAAAAATGTCTGATCTGTATTTAATAACATAAATATTAAAAGACAGATAATACAAGGGTTGGCAAGGACGCAAAGCAGGACCGCACACACTGCTGGTGGGAACGCGACGTGGTGTTACAGCCACTTTGGGTAACCGTCCGGCACTTCCTCAAAAGGTTCATGGAATTAACATATGACCGAACAACACCACTCCTGGGTGTGCACACAGAAGACACGAAGCATGCTTGTGCAAATGTTGTGCACAACAGCAGCTTATTCACAACACTCAAGAAGTGGGAGCGCCCCAAGTACCCGCCACCTGATGAGTGAGTCACTTAGATATGCTCTAGCCGCACACCGGAGTACCGCTCAGCAACAAAAAAGAAGCGGCAGTTTATCGACAGTAGCCAACGCATGGGAAGAGCCCAAATGTCCACTGACGGATGAACGGGTAAAGATGTGGTATATACGCAAGGGAGTATTACTCGGCAATCAGGAAGAATGAAATCTTCCCATTTACAGCTACGTGGATGGAACTAGAGGGTATCGTGCTAAGTGAAATTAAAGAAAGACAAATATCGTATGACTTCACCCATCTGAGGACTTTAACATAAAAAACAGACGAACATAAAAGAAAGGAAGCAAAAATAATATAAAAATGGGGAGGGGGACAAAACATAACAGACTCTTAACTATGGAGAACAGAGGGTTACTGGAGGGCTTGTGGGACAGGGATGGGCTAAATGGTGAGGGGCATCAAGGAAATCATTGTTGCACTAGACACTAACTTGGAGGTCAATTAAAAAATAAATAACAAAATAAAATAGTGGAGACAGAAAAAAAATGATAATAAAGGAAAGTTCTGCTGGAAAAAAGGAATGAGTGCTGACACATGGCACAATATGGAGGAAATTCGCAAACGTTAACCTGGGTGAAAGACACCTGTCAGAGGACCACACACCGCAGGCTCTGCTTACAGGAGACGCTCCTTATAGACAAGTCTACACAGACCAAGTAGGTAAGTGGCTGCCTTGGGCTAGATGATCGGAGGGAAATGGAGAGTGACGAACGGATATGGGGGTTTCCCTTTGTATTAATTAACATGTTCTAAATCCTCATGGAGGAGGGCACTTGCGGGGACGAGCACTGGGTGCTGAATCAGGGGAATCTACCCCAAAGCCAAGAGCACACTGTATATGCTGTATGTTAGCCAGCCTGACAATACGGTATATTTTTTAAATGTTCTAAATCTTATCGTGGTGGTTGTTACGCAACTCTGCGAATATACTAAAAATTAAATTATACACTTTAAACAACTGAATTACATGGTGTATGAATTATGTCTCAATAAAGCTGTTAAAAGAAACCGATCTCTATGACGATTCCCACCCCTACACGTTTCCACCAGGAACTGTGGCTCAGTACAGGGTGATTCTGAACAGCACGATGAAGGGCTATTTGCTTTATTGTAACAACTATCTGATTTTCCATTTCCACACAAGGCAGAAGAGGGATTAGAACCGTGGCAACTGGGCACTGGTGGAAGGAATCTTGTGAAAGTCAGGCCACTGAGATGGCTATGCAAACTCTTCCCAAGATCTTTTATTCTTAGAGCGAGCAAGAGGGAGGGGCAGAGGGAGAGAGAGAACCTTAAGCAGGCTGCACGCTCAGCATAGAGCCCAATGTGGGGTTCGATCCCACAACCCTGGGATCATGACCTGAGCCCAAATCAAGGGTTGACACTTAACCGACTGAACCATCCAGGAGCACCGCCCCCCCCCAGAAGATCTTAAAGAACATGACATATTTACAGTAGCTGGGGTTGGAAAACAGCGTGCAGGAAGTGTACCTTCTAGAGGTCGCTCTGTTCTCCTGTTGTCAGGTGGGGCTAACATGCACTCCTCTACTTCAGACATTTACTAAAGACACCCTGCGTGCTAAATCTCTATGGAGCTTGCGGAGAGGAAAATGAAGACTTGGTCTCGTCCTCAGGAAGCTTCGTGTCCAGCAATTTTTTTTTTTAACTTACGTAAACCAATCCACAGGACAAAGTAACGGGCACCAGCACCACACAGGCACTGTAACACGGCTATCTGTGCTCACGGGGCGCTAAGGAACGCGAAGCAGGACGATGGAAATCCATCCGGCGGGAAGGGGAGAGGACCCTGCCAAGCGTTTGCTCAGAGGTGCATGTAAGCTAAGTTTTTTTTTTTAATTTTTTAAGTTCATTCATTTTTTAAATGTTTTTTTCAATGTCTTTATTTTATTTTTGAGAGACAGAGCAGAGAGCGAGTGGGGGAGGGGCAGAGAGAGAGGGAGACACAGAATCTGAGCAAGTTCCAGGCTCTGAGCTGTCAGCACAGAGCCTGATGCAGGGCTCGAACCCACAGACATTATTTACAATGGCCAAGACACAGAAGCAATCCAAGTATCCGCTGGTAGGTGAATGGACAAAGAAGATGTGGTGTATGTACCCAGTGGAATATTACTCAGGCATGAAGAAGAAGAAATGAGATCTGGCTACCCGCTAAAACATGGATGGACCGAGAGGGTATTACGCTAAGTGACATAAGTTGGACAGAAAAGACAAATAGCAGATGATTTCACTTATATGTGGAATCTAAAAAATGAAACAGACTCCCAAACACACAGAATAAACCACTGGTTTCCAGAGGGGAGGTGAATGGGGGAAGACGTTAAATAGATAAAGGGGATTAAGAGGTACAAACTTCTAGTTATAAAATAAATAGATCGCAGAGATGAAAAGTACTGCACCGGAAATATAGTCAGTAATATTATAATGACCTTGTACGGGGACAAGTGGTGACTTCACTTACACTGAGCACTAAGTTGTCAAATCAACACACTGTACACCTGAAACAGAAAGGTGTGGTAGGGAGAAGGACTCTGAGGCTGTGTCACGTACAGAAACAATGATAGGCCCTGGGCGCAGGGTTACTTGAGCCAGAACCTGCCATTCCTTTTTTTTTTTTTTTAATGTTTATTTACTTTTGAGAGAGAGACAGAGACGGAGCATGAGTAGGAGAGGAGCAGAGAGAGAGGGAGACAGAATCGGAAGCAGTCAGGCCCCAGGCTCTGAGCTGTCAGCACAGAGCCCGACGCAGGGCATGAACTCATGAAATGTGAGATCATGCTCTGAGCTGAAGTAGGACACTTAACCAAATGAGCCACACCCAGGTGCCCCAAATCCTGCCGTTCCTAATGGGACTGATAAGTCATTTAGAGTTTTTTTTATTTTCTTTTTTTATGTTCTTTATTTTATTTTGAGAGAGAGAGAAACAGAGAGTAAGCAGGGGAGGGGCAGAGAAAGAGGGAGACACAGAATCCGAAACAGGCTCCAGGCTCTGAGCTGTCAGCATAGAGCCCGACGTGGGGCTCCAACTCACGAACCGTGAGATCATGCCCTGAGCCAAAGTCAGACGCTCAATCGACAGAGCCACCCAGGAGCCCCAGGCATTAAGAGTTTTAAACTGGACAGGGATATGGTCACATATGTCCTCTGAGAAGGTCAACCTGGCAGCCACAGGGGGACAGAGAAGAGGAATCACAGTGGCGGCAGGAAGTCCGAACAGGAGGCTGTGGGTAACTCCACGTTTCCAGTGGGTCAAGGTTGTAGCCTGACTGGAGACAGTAACAGAATAAAGAATAGAAAACTAAAAAAGATATAAGGAGGTAAAATTTGGGGAGATGGGGTAAATGAGGGAGTCAAGGATGGTGGTTGCACAGGCTACTGATAATGCTCTTTACCCACACGGGGAACGAGGGAAAGGCGTTCAGGTTTGATTTGTCGGAGGACTGATGATGGCACTGTGAGAAGGGAGAGACAGGCCCCATCCAGCGGACACCAGAATGAGAAGTGCTGGAGGAGCATCGAGTGAGGATATGCGATAAGCAGCCGGATGGAGGCCCGAAGTTCTGGCCTGAGACACAGATCTGAGCATCACCTGCAGGTAAACGGGAAGTGAAGTCCGAAGTGTGGACGGGGCCCCCGGGGGAGGAAAACCCACCTGGCGATGAGGTGGGCAAGGGCAAGGGCTAGGGCTAGGCCTCACTCATTTCTGTGAGCAGAGCATCTCACACAGCGGTAAGCACAAACCAGGTTCTCCGCGCGGCTGGGTCAGGAGGTGCAGGTGGCAACCTGGGACGTGCGACTGGAGCCCGAGGTGGGGGACCATCTAACGGGGCTGAACCCTTAACCTGTGAGGTCTGCACTAACTCTGAGTAGTGAGTATCAGCACTGAACTGAATCGGAGAATTCAGCGTGAGGACAACCGAAAAATGTGTTGTTCATGGCGAAAACGTGAATTTGGTCTCAGAGTGTTGCATGTGAAACAGTTCAGAAAAGAGCCCGTTTTTTTCATGTTTATTTATTTTTGAGCGAGAGAGTGCATGCAGGCATGTGGGCATACAGGTGAGGGGCAGAGAGGGCGGGGACAGGGGATCCAAAGCAGGCTCTGTACTGACAGCAGAGAGCCGGATGTGGGACTCAAACTCACAAACTGTGAGCTCAGGACCCGAGCTGAAGCTGGACGCTTAACCGACTGCGTCACCCAGGTTCCCCAGAAAAGAGCCCTTTTTGAAAGAACAGAGAGGCAGCCAGCCAATGTGGTCTCTCCTCTAACTGTATTTGGACTGGAATCTGTGTGATGACCCCCAGATCTCCTGACCTCCCAGAGACACATTTAATTTTTTCTCTGATTACACAAATTCCCTGCAAAGAACTACAACATTACAGAAGTGCAGGGTTTAGGAGAGTTCCCCATAATCCCAGCACTCAGAGATAACCATTTTGTGTGTACCCAGAGACATGTGCATTTGATGTCTTTAAGTACCCAACCCTTTAGAAAAATACCTCCTCCTCTAAATACGACTCCTGCTATAGCCACTATTTCCTGAAAACCTGCATAATTACTTAATCCTCCTAACGATCCGAAAGATCAGAGCCTCCTTCATTCAGCAGCGAATGACATGAGGTTCAGAAACATTAAGAAGTGGATCCCAGTTTACTTAGCACTAAGTGAATGGACTGGGATTTGAACACAAAACTCAAGATTCTTTCCACTAACACCACACTTTTTTTTCTTAAGCACTTGTAGACTCCTGACTCATAATTGTGCTTTTAGACTTGCCGGTGTTTCCATCGTTTAAAAAATACCGATCTTGAAGAAACTGGCTTGGGGTTATGTAGCAGAATCATGTCAAGAACAACAGGTTTGTTTTCAGACATTTGTTTGCTTTTGAATTGATTATGCTGACAAAACTCTGTGGACTTCAGAGAAGGAAAGGCTGAAGACGTCACTGTTCGCATCCCAGGATTTCCATTAGTCTGGACTCTGGAAGGTTATCGGAGGGAAGGGGGCGTCATTCGAAGCTGGGGCAGCGCCCCGGGTCTGGTCTTGTCGGAGGTCAGTGTTGCTCTGAGCGGCCATTCCTGGGACTCAGCAGTACGCTGCCGTCACTCGTGGGCCACAGGTCAGGGCCAAGTCTGTTCGCGCATCTAGGGCACGTGTGCCTATAGCAGTTTCGGAGATGAAGGTTTGCACTGAAATTCCAAGAACAGGGGCGGGGTCCTTGATCTTCTTTGTATCAATTCAGACTCTCAAAGATCTTCGAGTCCTCTGGGGTCGTATCTTCTTCTCTAACCTTCTCAAACTATCTCAGTTCATGGTACCTCAGTGTTTTCGGTAAATTGTTTAGGGCGTCCCTAAGCCAGGAGATACCTAACAGTTTTGTTTCTTAAGGAATCAGATCCAAGCAACTCAAGTATTTATGTCCTAACAATTTAGCAGCCATTTGGGGAAAAAAAAAAACTATCCACATAATGGAAAGAGGAAATGCTTCTAAGTTTCAGTTTTAAATAACTACAATGACTAACGGGATGCATACACTGTTGGCTACTGCACAACTTCACCCCGGCTATCAGACCGGACATTGCCATCGTCACTTCCGGCTCCACGGATTCTCACACAGGTCAGGCTGAAGACTCGGACCTTCAGTGAGAGACGGCCTGAATACGCGGGCAAACCTACTGCTCAGGGAGTCAGCTTCCTTTCTGGAGAAGCCGAAGGCCTTACGTACAGACTTAATCAGTGGAACTCCGAAGTGGCTGGCTTTCTCCTCTGGGCTTGTCAGGAGATGTGAGGGACATCAGTCACTGATTCTCAGATGTGGTGTGCCAGGGGTCCATTCGGAACCCTGGTCCCGGAGGCAGGGTGGAGACAGCGGAAAGGGCACAACCCGTGCAGCAGGGCAAAGGGGGTCCAGTTCCTACTGTCGCTACGCAGCTACTTGATCCTCACTTCCGTTTCTGCTTGTCTTAATGCCTAGTTAGGACTGGAGGATTAAATTAAGTACCAGCCGTGAATTCCCTGATGCAGGCCTGGTCGTGGTTGTTATTTATATTAATGCTTGGGATGTTTAATTCTGCACCATTCAGAAAACATCTCATGGTTTGTAGCTAAAGACGGCGTCCTCAGCCTTGCCTGCTGACGAGTGCTGCAGCCCTGTCCCTGCGTCACCAGGACAACACGGCCTGGCCACACCACCGTCGCCAGAAGAGCACATGCTTCTCAGAAGGGTTTCCTCTTCCTGGCTGTGGGGCCAAGCACAGGATGAGAGGAGTGGAGGGCGCTGCGATCAAAGAGCAGGCGGGCTGTCACCGCAGCCGGAACCGCCCCCCGGGCGGCTCTGGCGAGGCTCTCGCACAGGTTTCCGTTCTCACCTGCAGGGGCATGCGGGGAGGAAGGGTCTGAAAGAGCTTCGGGCGGCTTCTGAAAGTGGCCACAGGACTTGCCGCCAACCTGCCTGGTTCCGTATACAGCGCTCCACTGCAGCGCAGCAGGCCGCAGCTGGTCCCCCAGCCGAGGGAAAGCCCTTTTTAATTTGTCAGTGATCAGCGCCTTTGTCTTCCCAACCTGCACTGCTTAGCGCCGGAGGAGAGGCTATCACCCGCTTCCTGGCGTAGGAGACATGGGGGGAATTCGGGAAATGGCATGTTTGGTCTCCTGTCATATATTCTTTTCATTTGTAATGAGGAAAGCTTTGGCCAAAGTCACTTTGTCTGAATCAACTGCTTGATATTCCGTGTTGGAAGACGTGCTACGGTAAGAAATCATACTTGGCCCCCCCAGTTCCTGGCACACAAATGCTGACACTTTGGGACCTCTGAGCGGGAAGTGTCTTTTGCTTGCTGATGGATGACTGGCGGGCTGGGGCCCCACACAGCTTCACGCGTCTAATTGCTGCGGAGACCACAGGGACTGAGGGTGGGGATGTCCATCCCCGTCCCCTCCTCCCCATCCCCGCCCCCTCACGTCTCTGCAAAGGAGTGGCTGGTGCTCAAGTGAGTCCCCAACAGCCCAGGATGTGATCTCAATCCCGCCAGGTGACAAAACTTCCATAAACCCCCTGGATGACAGCTTTTAAGCTGCTTTCAAATTGCTGAGCACACCAAGGTGCAGAAAGGGTGGTGCTGAAAACCCACAGGTGACGACCGTGGTGACACTCAGGGCAAGCAGCAAACCCAGAACTTAATGTCGACGCTGACCGCAGTTCAGCTCCCCAGGATGTGACCAGCCAATGCGGAACTTCCTGGTCAGGAGGCCAATTACTGACATACACCTCCACACCCCTCAGAAGGGAGACTGGCCTAATCAAGGCATCGCTTGCTAATCTTTTCTTCCTTCCTTCCTTCCTTCCTTTCTTTTTAAAAAAAGATTTTATTTCTGGGTGCCTGGGTGGCTCAGTCACTGGGTGGATCTGACTCTTGAACTCAGCTCAGGTCACAATCTGACTGTTCGTGGGTTCAAGCCCCACATCCGGCTCTGTGCTGACAGTGCGGAGCCTGCTTGGAACTCTCTTTCTATATTACTCTCTCTCTGCCCCTCCACTGCTCTCTCTCTCTCTCTCAAAATAAACAAATATACTTTAAAAAAGTTAAGATTTTATTTTTAACTAATACCCAATATAAGGTATTAGGTATAGGTGACTGTATCCAATATAGGGCTCCAACTCACAAGCCCAAGATTAAAAGTCACATGCTCCACCACTAAGCCAGCCAGGCACCCCCCCGCCTTTTTATTATGCCTTTAAAAACCTTCCTTTTGTTTAGCTCAGCAGATCATCTCCTTGCTAGAAGGAATGCTGCCCAAGTGAGGAATCAATTAAGAAAGCCAATTAGATCTTTATTTTTTCCTCAATTGAACTTTAGTGCAATTTAAAATAACACCAGAGAGGGCACGGAAGCTCCATGCACACCCCGCCCCCCCAGCCCCCTTACACCTGCCCTACATTTCTCTTCCGTTTGGCTCTTCTGAGGGGCACCCTTCATTTAAAAACTCAGTAAATGTAAGTCCAGTGTTTTCAGGAGTTCTGGTGAGCCAGGCTAGCAAATTATCGAAGAAGGGGTCATGAAAACTCTGATTTACAGCCAGAATTTTCTATCTAGTATTTAATTTAATTCTCACAATCCTAATGAGGCATTAATACAAGCAGAAAAGGAAGTGAGGCTATAGGACCTGGTGAGTGACAGACCGGAAACTGAGCTCAGATCTGTCCTCCAACGTTTGCTCTTGTGACTTTGTCTCCACTGCCTCAGTGACCAGGACTCCTAACACATCTGAGAATCAATGACTAATGTCCCATTTCATGACAAGCCCAGAAGACAAAAGCAGTCATTTTCCAGTTCTATTACGTACTTTATAAATCTGTAAGGCCTCTGGCTTTTCTAGAAAGGAATGGGCTGCCTGCGCACAGGGCTTGTGGATGCGCTCGGGCAATCCCTCACGGGAGGTCTCAGATCTGAGCTGTGTTTACTGATGACCCCAAACCTTCAGGGCCGTTCCCGCACCCCTTCGAGGTCACAGTGAACTTCATGTGCGGGTGCAGCTCCCCGGAACACTTGCTCCGTAGCAGGCACCTGGTCTCCTCCGGAACTCCGGGCGTCCCTGTGGTGTGCTGCTGGGTCCGCCGCCCGCCTCCCCCGGCCTCACTCCCACTGCGGCCTCCGCCGCCCGCCGCCCTCACGGTGCCTACCTGACCACCGTCTGCCACTACGACAGATCATGAGTATTGTAATCCCCACGGCATCTAAGCAACGGAAGAGCGTTACCGGCCATCTCTTCCCACGTTTTAAAGGACTGTTTACAAAGTCCCTTTTCAAAAAATTCCATTTTAAAGTCAAACTAGTTTCACCACACTTTTTGGTTCAACGTGCTCTTTACAATTTATACATTGGCTGCAAAATCTCTACAGTGGATTTGTCCCAACCAGACTGTCCTGTTACTGGAACAAACGAGAACAGGAACTTTTTTTTTTAAAGTAAAGCTCTATGCACAATGTGGGGATTGAACTCATGACCCCAAGATCAAGAGTCGCATGCTCTGCCGACTGAGCCAGCCAGGCAGGCCTTTTATGATTTCTACAGATCCACAGGATCAAGTCCCACCTTCTCCGCACAGCAGCCCAAGCCCTGCGCTGTCTAGCAAACCTCCCAGCCTTACCCTCTGCTGCTTGTCCCGTAAACACGCCTCCCGAACCACCACACCCAGGCGTCACCGTCCAGGGACTCTAGACACTTCCCGACCCCGGGGCCAGAGGGTACTCTCTCTGTGGGAATGCCCTCCTCTACCTCCTTTTAATGAACTCTCCTACTCGTCCTTCTCTCAAGCTCTCCACCTCCTTCAGAGACGGTCTCTCTTCAGATGTCCCATGTCTCTATTAAAAAGTTATCGTAGTGTGTGACACCCTTGAGGGCAGAGGCCATTTAATGTCTAATGCGTACGGACTACAAGGAGATGGACGAGGGACACCCGGGGGGGCTCAGTCGGTTAAGCCTCCGACTTCAGCTCAGGTCATGATCTCACATTCGTGGGTTCAAGCCCCGCTTCAGGCTCTGTGATGACAGCTCAGAGCCTGGCGCCTGCTTCAGATTCTGTGTGTCCCTCTCTCTCTGCCCCTCCCCTTTTCAAGCTCTATCTCTCTCTGTATCAAAAATAAATAAAACATTAAAAAAAGAAAAAAAAAGAAAGATTTACAAGGAGATGGAGTGGAAGGCAGGAAGAATGAACACTTCTGAAATGACCAGTGTGGGCAAAATGATTTAGATAGCTGTATTGATTTAGTAAACACAGATCTACCAGGCACCTGAGCGCCTGCTAGTGGGTACATAGGAACGGTAAAGAAGGGACGTGCCGTCCCTACTCTCTGTAGATTCAGCAGTCTAATTAGAGACGGATTTCTAAAATGTAAGCAGACAAAATAATTACAAATACATAACAAAAGCTCTGAAAGAGGCAACCAGTGCAATAAGAACTATGAAGGAACAGTGCTGTGAAACAGAAAATTAACAAAAGAACTAGAACTGGAAATGCCTTAATTAGAGATGGTGGTAAGCAAAGTACTTTTTTTAAAGAGAGAGAGAGACAGAGAGACAGAGAGAGAGAGACAGAGACACACACCCATGCAGGCTCCACACTCAGCACGGAGCCCGATGTGGGGCTTGATCCCGTGACCCTGGGATCATGACCTGAGCTGAAATCAAGTGTCAGATGCTCAACAAACTGAGCCACCCAAGTACCCCATAAAGTACTCTTTAAATTGACAATTTTGTTCAGATCTAAAGGGTAAAAAGGAACTAACCATGCACAGCTAGGGAAAGGGTAGGAGCAGACATTTCAGATTCAGAGAGCAGGCAATGGTTCTGGGATGAGGAGGTTTGCGCATTCAGTGGGGGCAAGGCCAGGTCAGGCAGGGCATTTTACGCCACGGTGGAGGTTTGAACTTTAATCTAACACAAAGGCAAATGCAATAATAGGATGACTCTAAGTGTGACATGATTCAATTTATTTTCATAATGTCTTTGTTTTTCCTGCTGTTAAGTGAAAAAGAGATTGGACGAGAGCCACAAGAATGCCAAGACCAAGCACAGTTGCTGGGACTGACTTCATTTCAGGCCAAACTCACCATCTGGTCCAGTGCACCTCATCTTCGAAGAGCCTGTTGCCATTAAACTGATCCTACTTCTCACCCCTGTTTTCATAAGTCAATATCCAGAGTGTAGTTCCTTGAAATTCCATCCATCCGGGACAGGCATTAATAAGACATTCATTTTACAAGGAATAATACTGAGGCTCAGAGAGGGGACTGGGCTGCCTATGCCACCCACTGTGGACAACAGGCTCCCTTCCAGTTCTGAACGGCCCTTCCGCATCTGAGAGACACGCGAGAACTACTACCGTGTGGCCCGCAGCCACCGCGCGTCACCCCGGAGCCGGGGGGAGAGCGTTAAGGATAAACTGGACGCACGCTGATGAGCACAAGGTCAGTCCGGGGGTAAAGACAGAAGAAATACGCTGTTATTAAGTACACTTGTGAAAAACACACATCTCACCTTTAGCTAGCTGTGTTTGGCAAACGAGTATTTTGAAATCAGGACGGTCTATGAGAGAGTCAACGCTCTCTGTCTCCTTCAGTGGTGACGAATTCACTGAGGTAAACAGGGAGACTGAAGCCTAATAAACTGCTCTGTTCTTTCAGTGATTTTTAGGATTAGATCTACTCATCAAAACCACCAAACTAAGCATCAACCTAGCAGTTATAAGATTCAAAGTAGGCAGAAATAAGGTAACTGAATTTACAGCTAGCATAACCTCATCTTGAAGTTTATTGTTTCAGTCCAAGTGGGTTAAAAACCAGAAACTATTCAGATTCCAAGAACAATTTTCCTGGATTCCATCATCCCTTCACTAACCAAAGGAATGATAACACAGGAAGAATATCAGATCTTAGAAAAGAGTTCCTATCCCTACTTGATTACCAACAAAACAAATCTGACCTTGAGTGGCAAAGACATGGCATTAGCTAATTTCTGCCAAAGTCTTCGCAGCAGCTGCCTAAACACAGGGTCCCTATGCTCGAGCCAGCAGTCCTGTTGATGACCACTTCTGTAAACACACAGTCTACGGAAGCCTGGAGGAGGAGGGAGGGGGATGTCTTCTATGGAAATGTCCATAGAAGAAAACAAAAACATGTCCATGTTTCCTGTACCAGCCAGGGAAAACATTTAGATACAGCTGACCTTCTTGTAAAGTATCTCTCTACTGTGGGTAGATGCATCAGATCCCAAAACCTGATTGAAATCTGCATCCTTCCTACCCGCAATAAATCTGACTACCTGAAATGGATGCGCGATCTAAGACCAGCATACAATTCATATTACGTAAGTAAATAAAGAGACATTCTGGGCTGTAAACCAAGATTCTGCAAGATTGGAGAATGACGTGGGTTTTTTGGGCCTGATCAATTTTAGGTGATAAAGAATGGGCGCTAAAGCTGAGTTTCTGGAAGAATAAGGTTGATGACTAATCTTGGATGGTGTCTGGTCAGTGTGTAGTCGGCCGGCCCATCTCTATGACTTTTCTATCTCTGTTCTCTGTAATTTCAATAAACGTAATACATAATAGACGTGCCAGGGATGGGGCGCCTGGGAGGCTCAGTCATTGACGTGTCTGACTCTTGATTTCAGCTCAGGTCTTGGTCTCAGGGTCGTGAGTTTGAGCCCCCGGTCGGGCTCCTCACTAGGTGTGAAGCCTACTAAAAAACAAACACCACACCTGGCTAAGGAAAGAACACAGGCGTACTGGGAACTCATAATGAATCGTTAAAGGAGTGAACAACAGGCTTAAAGAGACTCATCGTTTTCTCTAAATCAAGCCGCTGACCTGCAGAGGAGGCGGCTAAGACCCACGGAAACAGCACATTCTTCAAAGTGGGCGTGCCTGCGCGCACGCACGCACAAACACACGGGTCCATACCTGCACTCAAGGCCATACCGGTACCACGGTGGCAAATGGACATCGCCATGGGAAGCGACCAACTGCAAAGAAATACACAAAGGCAATTAAAAAAGGAAAATATGACACCACAATAGAGACTCCATTTCGGTGAAGAGGACATAAACTACTTGAAATAGGCATTATTTATATACACACACAAAACACATCTTTTACATTATTTCCACTTTCTAATTTGAGTATATGAAAACTGAGCATCCCTCCCTTTTACCAGAAGGAAACCCCTCCTTTCATAAGGAGGAAAACAACGCGAGGGGGTCAAAGACACCAATTAAAGTTGCATAATGTTGGAAAATAATCATTAGACCACCACCACCGGGGTCCTCCCCTGCGCTAGTCACAGACTGAAGGAAAAAGGAAAACCACGTGAGTTTTGTTTATCCGGTTCCACAGAACACAGTCATCCCTGGACTCTTGCTATATGCCCGTAAATATTCAGACTGAGCACACCCTTTACTCCCTGAGAACCACCTATCCCAAATTTTAAATCCAATTTTCCTGGATTTAGCGTATGTGTCTTAATCCACGGTCGTTTTAAAATACTTTGCCATCAAACTCCTTTCCAAATCATGTTCCGAATCAGTAATTCGCCAAAGCATTTCCATAGAGGGAGAACACACTGCTATATTCTGGACCCAGTTCTCATGCTCGAGAGAATTGGTTAGTGAAATGGAAAGAACAGAAGTCTTTGGATAACGTGAACATTCACCCTAGAAAGTCAGCTTAGACTGGAAATGCTGACCATACTTTCAACACCCTAAAGGGAGGCTGAAGCAGGCTGAAAAAAAACTCAAAAAGAAATTCTAACCATGTAATGAAAATGGTCACAGTAAGAAAGGAGTAATGTCCAAAGAAACCAAAAAAACTGGCTAGACACCACTCTGCTTAACTCAGACTTAACAGGATAAATATAAAAGGCGGAAGAAGAGCCACATGACAAAGGACAAGCAGAGAACAATGACATAATTTGGTTAGATAAATCAGGAGACTAAAACCCAGAATGAGCTGAGGCTTGCAAAAGTGTCAAGGACAACAAAAAGGGGCTTTTAAAATTGTATTCAGGGAAAGAAAGCCTCCTAACCGGGATGGACAATTTTATGTTAATAGACGACAGAGTACAAAGCAGATTGCTCAACTATTTTATTTGCCAAAGAGAATGATTATCAGACTGAAAAAGACAGAACAAATATTGATTTGGGAGACCTGGAAAAGACTGAGGTGGGGAAATTGTAAGACACTGCTTAGCATTCCAAATGCACTTAGGGCCCGTGGCCAGTGAATGAAATCCCATGACTGACAGAGCTCCCAGAGGACACATGCGCACTGTTCCGGTGTTTAGAAATGCTGAAGTGGAAAATGGGAGTGCTATGAGAAACTGCTGAAGTCATATGTTACCCTGATTTTCAAAAATGGTTAAAACCATAGCCTGGACTAGCTTAGTGCTGAGTGGGTGAAGGAGATTTCATTTTCCAAACAACCACGGTACGATTTCCAGTTTCACACGACCTTCCAGAATCTTGTCACTCCTTGCAACTCCTTGTCACTCAGGCACATAAGTGTTTAGCCCCTTGAACCTGGGCAGAACTTGATGACTGACCTCAAGGAACAGAATGCAGCAGAACGGACACTGCATGACTTGCAAGTCACACTCTCTGCTGCTGCGAGGAAGCCCAAAGAGCCTATGCAGAGAGGGCGTGCAGACAGACTCGGGGGCAGAGAAAATGATGGCTCCTCTAAGCCAGAATCAACCCAAGACATGGGAGTAAATGGATCTTCAGATGAATTCGGCCCCAGCCTTTGTGTTTTCTAGCTGAGACCGAGGTAGCACGGAGCAAAGACAAATCATTTCCATAACTTTTAAACTTTTTTTTTTTTTTTTTGGTGAGCAGCACCTTTCTTAAAATGCAAAAACCCAATACGGGAAATCCACGGATTGCGATGAACTTTCCTGGGATGCTCTGCAAGAGGAGCAAACATCTCTAACACATTTTAACTTCGTAAACGAGTGAAGTCTTGCAACACGAGTAGCACGTGAGGCTGAACATCACAGGATCCCACCGAGCCAACGGTTCTCTCTCTTTCTCTGCAGGATTGTGAGTGATCATCTCCACGCTCGGACACTCGGTCTCAGGCCGCGGTATCTGACAGAAATCAGTGATTTTTCAGAACTGGAAGGTGCCCACGACTGGCACTAGTGTATTTTGTCACTTTGGAGCACCTATGGGCAGTCCTTTGCGTTTCCATACAAGGGTGAGCTGAGGAATGCTTTGCTTCCTTCTAGGTCAGGCTGCCTGCGGATGGAGACCGTTTCCTCTGCTGCCTTAGTGCCAGGGACATTCGACACAGCCTATGACAAGTTTACTAATACTGTACTGTAGCCAACATCCGTTAGCGATGGTGACGTCGTCCTACACAATAACCCTCCCTCCCTCTGTCTCCCTCCCACCAGCCATGCAGGTTTACAACGGGGAGTGTAGGTTAATTTGTTTGTTTTTCTTTGTATTTTATATTTTAGTATTTGGTATCATGTTACAGTATTGTAATAGTTTTTAAGTGAATATTTTTGGGCTGTGGAACCAATCATCTGAGTTTCCATTATTTCTTCCTGGGAAATTCACTTTGATATGCAAGTGCTTTGATTACAAGCAGGTTTCCGGAACAAACTGTGCTCATAAACCCAGGCTTTACCGTATGTAAAACAGATCAAAGTAAAAGCTGCGCTGGCCAGCAGGGCCGGGGGCCAGCAGCGCACTCTGCACGCTGGCCAGCCCACGGCCTCACACAACCACCCACAGCGGCTGGGGGGTGGGGGGGGGGGGGATCCAAAGTCCCAAGGGACATTCATAAAACCCATGAGGTTGGGGCTCTTGGCGTGGCTCAGGCAGCAGACCCTTGATCTTGGGGCTGTGAGTTCAAGCCCCATGTTGGGTGTTAGATTACTTAAAAATAAAATCTTAAAAAACAATACACAAAAACCACCAATGAGGTTGATGATGAAATTAAATTTTATGGACCCTTTCAACTCAAAAGTTTTAAGAAGTTTTCTAACATCTTTTTCAATGACTCTTGTTCTCCTGATAACTTAAGCCCTGCATACACTTTTGCTTCGATAAACTGACGCAATATAGTCAAATAAATAATACTTTATTATAAAGTGCTGCCTTAACCATTTACTCCCATGCCTCCTCCAAAACACTCTAAAGAAGTTAGTAAGAGAAAATAGGATTCCATAAAGCATAAATCAGACATCTTTCCGGGACATACCAGTTCGGAAACAGCCCCACGTTCTCTGATGCTTTTTTCCCCACACAAGTACATCTAGAGTTTCCTAAGTGGAAGAGCAAAGAAGGTAGTGAAAGACTCACACCACCAGCTTACTAACATTCGCTGTGTGACCTAAGAAAAAAGGCCAGGGCTTTATATATATAGATTCAGAATAATTTGAGAAGTTGTTCATCATTATAATTCTTCCCCAAATATTTTCTCTCTTAAAAAAAGTTCCACCAAGTTGCAAGGATTAAGATCACTTATTAGTCTCCCTCTGTTTTAGTAGAATGTCTGATTTCTGCAATCAGAACTATT
>PJEM01006274.1:82135-114618 GCA_004023845.1 Helogale parvula
CGGATCCGGAGGGGTTTTCTCTGAAGACACCAGCCTACCAGTTACCGATGCTACTTCTGAGGACAACAGATGGACGGCCACAGATGCGTCTGTGTCTTTGTGCACACACAGACCCACAAGTACACCTGGGTTCGCATCCACACACATCCTAGCAATGACATTCTGGCAGCAATGAGCATGGCTAGCACCCAGATCTTGATTTCGCAGGAGCCTCCTTGAAGGCTAAGTGTGGGGCAGTGTGGACATCAAAATAAAGGAGAGTAACAGTGTAACCCTTTAGGCAAAATAGGAACTGTGAAATAATAAGAAATATGTATCTACACCGTCTCTCTTCCTGGTTCCTGACACAGACCTTCTAAAACCCTTCTAATCTCCTTAGTGATAGGAGTGCTAGGAACATCCTCTGTCCTAATATTTGATCTTTGACTCTGAGTCCTGACACACAGTTCCTAAATCCCTTGGAATTTCCTAGGCAGTAAGAGCGCCCTTTGTTCTAATGAGGTGACTCTGGGTTGGGGCTGGTTACCAGAAAGAGCAGGACATGATTAGAAATGTGGAACTTTCCAGTCTACCCGCATCTTTTCCCAGGGAGGGAAGAGGGGCTAGAGATTGAGTTAATAATTGATCATGCCTACGTGATGAAGCCTCCATAAAAATCCCAAAAGTAAACGGGCCAGGGTCTCCAGGGTGGCAAACACATCTACATGTCACGAAGGTGGTGTCCCCAACTCCATGGGAACAGAAGCTCCTGTGCTCAGAACTATTCTGGACACAGCGGTGCCTAAAAGGGCACCTTACAGTTTATCTGGATCATCCGTAGGACCCTTTACAATGAACGGGGAAATGTTAAGTAAATGTTTCCAGGTTCTGAGAGCAATTCTAGCAAGTGATTGAACCTAAGGAGGGGTAGAGAGAACCTTGATTTACAGCTGGTCAGTCAAAAGTACAGGACGTGCAACGAGCATCGGAAGGGGGGGACAGCCTTCGGGACGGAGCCCCTAGCCTGCAGGCTCTGCACTAACGCCAGAGAGTAAGTATCTTCACGGGATTCCTGGACACCCAGCTGGTATCCAGGGAGCCGGAAAACTGACTGCTGTGGGCAGAACCTCCACTCATTCAGTATCAGCAGTGCTGAGAGCAGAGAGGAAAGGGGGTTGTTTTTCCTTTCGTTGGCGTCATCAGAGTAGAGGAGAAGAGAGTTCTTCCTTTTAGGAATCCTTGAGTCTGTACTGATAAAGCGCACTTCATTCTATTTACTTATTTACAAATAAATCTAGAAGGGATGATGGAGTTAGAAAAATTAGAATCTGGCAACCATCACAGTAATAACTCATAATAATAATAATAAATGTTGGTGGTTAAGTACCGTCAACAGATGGCGGGTAAAAGTCTGCCCACAAAATAACGATCAATTGATAAGCACACTATCTTCATTCATTAACTTTATAGATGGAGAAACTGAAGCAGACACATGTATTTATTATTATTATTTTTAATGTTTATTTATTTTTGAGAGAGAGAGAGAGAAGAGGACAAGTAGAGGAGGAGCAGAGAGGGAGGGAGACACAGAATCCAAAGCAGCTCCAGGGTCCAAGTAGTCAGCACAGAGCCGATGCAGGGCTCGAACCCACCAGTCCTGAGACCATGGGACCTGAGCTGAAGTCAAACGCTCAACCACTGAGCCACCCAGGCGCCCCTGGCGATAGAACTGTCAGTTAAAATGTGTCTGCTTAGGGCACCTGAGTGGCTCAGTGGGCTGAAAGGCCCACTTGGGCTCAGGTCATGATCTCATGGTTCATGAGTCTGAGCTCCACATCGGGTCCCCTGTTGTCAGCATAGAGCCTGCTTTGGATCTTCTGTCCTCCTTTCTGTGCCCTTCCCCTGTTCACACTCTCCATCTCAAAAATAAATAAGCATTAAAAAAACAAGTCGGCAACCCCAGTAACGGGACAAATCATCCTCATGTATATACCTGGCACGGAAAGGAGCACAGCATCACCGGAGAGGTTTTCCTGCCAAAATGCGTTAAGTCACAAAACGTCAGGCAAACAACCCAAACCTAGGAACACTCTAACAATGTGAAGGTCATAAAAGATAAGAAAAGATTCCTTCCTTACCGAAGGAGATGAAAGAGTTAAAGAGAGAACTACACGTTATACGTGATCCCAGGCTGAATCCTATCGCGAGCAGTATTAGCACAACTGACAACATCTGAATGGGATCTGAGGTTTATACGGTAACACGAGGTCAAAGTCAATTCTCTGACTGTGATGGCTGTACTATAGAGTGTCCCTGAATTTATGCAACACGCACTCAAGTATCAAGGGTACTTGAGTGATGAGTAACGACCTTCCTAAAGACGTCTGCATTCTAACCCCTGAACCTGTGAGTCTTCTACCTTAGACGGCAGGAGTATTAACAGTCACAGATGAAATTAAGTTGCTAATGAACGCACCTTAGGCTAAACAGAGTAGCCGGATTATCTGGATGGTACCAACATAATCCCAAAGGTCCTTAAAAGTGCAAGAGGCGGCCAGAAGAAGGGAAGCAGAAAAGAAATGTGACAATGGAGGCAGGATGGAAGGGGTGGGGGGAGAAGAATGCCCCCCATCATCACTGGTTTCAAAGATGGAGGGAGGAGGCCACAAGCCAAGGAATTCGGGGCAGCCTCTGGAAGCTGGAAAAGGCAAGGAAACAGACTCCTCCCCTGAGCCTCCAGAAGAGAAAGCAGCCCTGCCAACACCTTAGTTCTAACCAGTGAGACTGCGTCAGACTTCCACCCCACACGACCGTAAGATGATACATGTGTTGTCTGGAGCCACCAAGTTTACGCTCACTTGTTACAGCAGCATGAGAGCTAGCGCAGGAGTAACGGGACATCATCACGTCCGCGCCCCCTGTGACCTCATCTGCACACAGTAACAAACTCAGACTGTGCACCACGGTGTGAGGAATGGAGCGTATTGTTTTTGTAACATCTATATAAATGTGGAATTGTTTCAAAAGACTGTTTTTCAACTAACAGGAATTACATTTTGACTTACCAGCATTTTCCAGACGGTAGTTCTGCAGAACAGACTACCCTCTAAGGCTAGAAGACAAAAAATAGTCGTCTTCTCATAAAATAAAGGCCCGAGGGAAATAATGAGGGAGGCAATGGCCCAGCCGCCAGGACCTTCCCCCACTGCCTCCAGGCTCCCAGATCCCGAGCCGTACCTGTAGATAGTGATATGAGGAGACAGAGGGCGGTTCAGCCCAGCGTTCTTACTCCAGAACCTCTCCATCTCTTCTTTGGCTGTGGTTCCCAAAGGAACGGCACTAGAACAAAACCAGAAGACACAAGACTTTAAAAGGGTTAGAAGTACACTTGGTCTCAAGACTTTACGTAACAAAAAGTTAAAGTAAAAAAAGTTAAGCTAGGCTGGACGAACCCACAGTATAAAGAAAACATGTTGGTCCAAGCCCCTTATCTTTATGCCAAGTTAGACGCGGTTATGAATGACCTCAATCACCCAAGGAGGCCGGGGCGGAGGGCACCTCGTCCTTGTGGCCCCCCCCCACGCAGCCCCTGCAACAGCCCCTCTCTCTCTGCCCTCCTCCACTTGTCCTGGGCAGCAGAGCAGGTGCGGTATTTCAAGTCATTTACAGAAACGGATCGTCGTTTCCCGAGGGCACGGGTGCAGCCTCATACCTGGGCACCGCCTGGTCTCACCTGATTTGTCAAGACTCCCTTTCACATCCTCAAAAACCAAGACCTCAGCACCTCTGAACAGTGTCTTGGTTCACCTTGTCCCTGGGTCGGGGTGAAGCCACGCGCTGAGCAGCCACGTGCAACTGTTCAGTCTCCTACACGCCCGTAATAAACACGGTCCCGCCCCCTCAGAAAACACACGCGTGGGGCGCCTGGGGGCTCAGTGGTTTGAGCATCTGACTTCAGCTCAGGTCATGATCTCACGGTCCACAGTCTGTGGGTTCAAGCCCCATGTCGGGCTCTGGGCTGACAGCTCCGAGCCTGGAGCCTGCTTTGGATTTCTGCGTCTCCCTCGCTTTCTGCCCCTTCCCTGTTCATGCTCTGTCTTTCCCTCTCTCAAAAATAAACATTAAAAAAAAATTTTTTTTTAAAAAGAAAATATAACCTATGCATTAATTACAAAAAGAAAAAACCCAGTAACTTCAGAGTGGAAAAATACCTGGCAGACATCCCATTATTCAAATGATGAAAGTTAAAATCACATCCCGTGCCCCCGATGTGAATATAACCAGGAATATAATGTCACTTACATGTCACTCCTGCCAAAAATGGGTAGCCTGACCCTCATCATAGCAAAGTCATACAAGCCAACCTGAAAGGCATTCTACAAAACAACTGGCCTGGGTTCCTCAAAAATGTCAGTATCAGGGCACCTTGGGTGGCTCAGTTGGTTAAGCGTCTGACTTTGGCTCAGATCATGATACGGGAGTTTGTGAGTTCGAGCCCAGTTTCAGGCTCTGTGCTGAAAGCTCGGAGCCTGGACCCTGGAGCCTGCTTCAGATTCTGTGTCTCCCTCTCTCGCTGCCCCTCCGCCACTCACGCTCTGTCTCTCAAAAATGAATAAATGTTCAGGAAAAAAGTTTCTAAAAATGTCAGTATCATCAAAGACAAAGAAAGGCTAAGAAGCAGTTTCAGATTAAAAGATACTAAAGAAATATGACAAGTAAATACAATGTGTGAGCCTCATTAGCTCCTGGAGGGGGGACAGGAGGACTATGTTTCTATAAAGTACATTATTCAGGACAAATTGAAAGTCTGAAGACTGTGTATTGGATAAGAGTATATCATTGTTAAGTTTTCTGAACTTGATAACTGTGTTTGTATAATTATACTGTTACATAAGATAATGTTCCTTTTCTTAGAAGTATTTAGGAGACACCTGGAGGTCAGTCAGTTAAGCATCTAACTCTCGATTTCAGCTCAGGTATGACCTCATGGTTGATGGGATCAAGCCCTACATTGGGCTCTGTGCCAGTACAGAACCTTCTTGGCATTCTCTTTCACTCTCGAAATAAATTTTTTTTTAAATGTTAAAAAAATTTTTTAAAAAAGCAAGGCGTTCATTGTGTCTGCAACTTAATCTCAAAGAATTCAGAGAAGATACTAACAGTAATTAAATATACATCAGCCTGAACCACATTAAACTGTCAATATTAGACCAGGTTTGACCAACAAAAGTAACAATTTCTTAAGACACAACCTAAAATACATAGAGTTTTAAGTAAACACAGCAAAATATGTCTTCTAACTTTTCTGAAAGTATATTTTGCAAATTTAATATTTAATATTCTAATCCTTCCTTCTTTAAGGACCAGATGAGAAAAACAGTGAGCATAATTACTAAGTTTTCAGCCAACCATTCACAACTACCTTCTTTCATACATACTCCCAAATCCAAACCAACCGCCCACTGCCGCTCCCGAAGGGAAAAATGGTAAGTTATAATAACCTCCACAAATTTAGAAACTTACTTTCTGAGGCAGAGCCGAGGACTAAGGTGGGCACGGAGGCAATGGCGGCCAACATGTCTGCAAGAGAAGAAAGGAGGGAGTCAGTGGAGGGCACCTGGCTGGCTCAGTCAGTGGAGCAGATGACCTGGATCTTGGGGTCGTAATTTCGAGCCCCACGCCGGGTACAGAGATTTCTTAAAAATCTTAAAAATAGGGGCGCCTGGGTAGCTCAGTCAGTTAAGCGTCCGGCTTTGGCTCAGGTCATGATCTCATGGTTTGTGGGTTCGGGCCCCGCGTCGGGCTCTGTGCTGACAGCTAGCTCAGAGCCTGGAGCCTGCTTCACATCCTGTATCTCCCTCTCTCTGACCCTCCCCTATTCCCACTGTCTCTCTCTGTCTCTCAAAAATAAATAAAGAACATAAAAAAAAATCTTAAAAATAAAAAAAAAAGAAAGAAAAAAGATAATAAAGAGCAACACACAGAGATGAATTTCAGTTTATCAACTTCTCTACTTTTGTACTATATTAGACTTAGGAATGAAGGGAAAAATTAAGAGTAAGATGAAAACAATGACAGTATCACTGTCCTTGAAATTATTTTTTAGTTGGAAAGCTACAACTTCAAATAACTTGAGTAAAATCACAAATATAACCAACACATGCAAAATAAAGTTTTAGCTGAACACAAATAATCAAGGTCCAAGAATAATGAGAGTTGGTACTGTTCGACAGAGAAATATAGAACGTGATTTATTTTTAAGGGGGGTTTTAGATGTCATGGCTAAAAGATAGGGCCGTGCGCCTGGATGGCTCACTTGGTTGAGCATCCTACTTCAGCTCAGGGCACGATCTCCCAGTTTGCGTTCGAGCCCCACATCAGGCTCGCAGCTGTCGGCACACAGAGCTGGCTGCGGATCCTCTGTCTCCCTCTTTCTCTGCCCCTCCCCTGGTCACATTCTCTTTTATAGATTACAAGTTTTTTTTTTTTTAATGTTTTATTTATTTTTGATACAGAGAGAGACAGAGCATGAGAGGGGTAGGGGAAGAGAGAGAAGGAGACATAGAACTGGAAGCAGGCTCCAGGCTCTGAGCTAGCTGTCAGCACAGAGCCTGACGCGGGGCTCGAACCCACGAACGTGAGATCTGACCTGAGCCGAAGTCGGAGTCTTAGCCAACTAAGCCACCCAGGCGCCCCCACATTCTCTTTTAAACATAAGAAAACATTTTAAAAAATTTAGAAGAAAAGAGATAGGGGTAAATAAGAAGAAGAACAAGCACACAGCTCAGTTACCTGCTGCCAAGGGATGAATCAAGAAGGTGAGGAATAGGTGTTTGTAGAAAGAGGGTCTTAAGTATGAGGCTGTCATTTCAGGAACCACCATCAAGTTCCAGACAACCCAGGTGAATTTCAAGTCAAAAAGTCTGTAATCGGGGGTCTGGGGGGCTCAGTCAGCTAAGCATCTGACTCCTGATCTCAGCTCAGGTCTTGATCTCAGGGTCTTGAGTCCAAGCACCACATTCATGGAGCCTACTTTAAAAAAGTCTCTAGGGTGTCGGGGCGCCTCAGTCAGTTAAGCATCTGACTTCGACTCAGGTCATGATCTCACAGTTTGTGGGTTCGAGCCCCATATCAGGCTCTGTGCTGACAGCTTGCTCAGAGCCTGGAGCCCGTCTTCGGATTCTGTGTCTCCCTCTCTCTCTCTCTCTGACTCTCCCCTGCTCATGCTGTCCGTCTGTCTGTCTGTCTGTCTGTCTCTCTCTCTGAAAAATAAAACATGAAAAAATTATTTAAAAATAGTCTCTCATAGTGCAAAAAGTATGGTAACGTGAAGATTTCACTGACCACATGAAGAGTTACACGAAGAGGATACACAAGTTTTCTACTAAAAAGTTGCTGTTTTCGAAATGTACCAAACCTGCTTTTCAAGTCTAAAACTTGAAAGCGCCCAGGCGTTCTACGTAGAGAGAGCTTTACGAAAAACAGGACCACCAGGCTCCCCATTCACATTATGATATCAAATCTTTCCAGAATATTTAAGAAAGTTATCAGAGGGAAGCTCCGAGATTAAAACCAAAAATGCACTGTTTGCACACAAGTGTGCTGTAAACCTCGCTGAGGCCTGGTGACCTTGTAAAAAGCTCACGGTGTCCTCACACCGTCGGTGTCCGAAGCACACACGTTTCAAAGTCCCTCTGCCCTGCAGCAGGACAGCAAAGGGCGCACTACTCTATGGTGAAATAATCCAATCAACGCTTCCCTCAGCTCTTCCTTCCCTCCAGCTCTGGAGACCAGAGGTGAATGCCGACATTGTGTGCCCGAGGCTCCCAGAAGGAAGAAGTGGGAACAAATCTCTTTCATCAATGATGTAATTGTGGCTCTGAAGTCGCTGGGCGCGCATTCCGCGCACCAGGCCAGGTCCGGCGCTCGGCTCCCGGGCAGCGCCTGTGGGCTGGAATCTACTGCGCTCTGCCTGACGCTATTGTCTCCCAGACAAACACCGCCGCACGCCCGCCACAAGGCCTCACAGAGACTAGGTGCACAGAGTCCGCAGCTTTGCTTGAAACAGGACAAAAGGAGGTATCGATCCTTGCCTTTCACAGGAAACCGGGAACTCTGTGGAAAGTTCCACCAAGGAACAGTGCTTCATATGTTATGGCTAAAACGTAATAGTTCTTGTATTACTCTTAATGAACAAGCCGGAACCTTCCATTCTAGCTAGCACCGCCCCTTTCTAAATGCATTAGACATGTCTACCCAAAAATGTAATCGTTCAAATCGTCTGTGAAGCTCTGCTCTGGACGGGGCGCTACAGGAGGAGGATTCAAGTTAACGTGTCAGACCGGAGTCCGGTTCTGCGCAAGTTGTGTCACTTTAGGGAATCACTGAGCTTCAGCTTCTTCATCTATAAAATGTGATTGAAAAGACCTACCTTAGAGGTTGCTGGGAGGATTACATAAGAAAATGGCCACAAAAGCATTCTCAAAACTGCAATTCAGCCCACATATAGAAGATATGACCAATATTTCACTGGTTTCCCCAAGGTCTTCAGAATTCACATCACATTCTTTTTAAAACCTTCAGTGGTGGCAAAAATACTCATCTGTTGAAAATGGATTTGACTTTGGGGGGAAAAAAACAGTTATTCAAAGCCAAGTCTATGGGATCAAACTAAATAAAACCATTTTTGGTCCAAAACAAGATGTGACTATAATATAATGAGCTTCTCTTATATGACCTCTAAACTTGATCTGATGGTATGCCAGAGAGTCTCAGAAATATCTGGGGTAAGAGCAACACTAAAATAGATGTATAACCTTGAAAAGCAGGATGAAATCACTTAAACACAAAAGTTCCGACTCATGACTGTTGCCCCCCACCTACTCCCAAACTGCAACAGAAGTCATCCTTGATTTCTCTTCTCACCCCCATATCCATGTGCGGCATCAGCCGGTCCTACCAATCCTAGCCAGGGAACTTCCATCCATTTAGTCCTTAACCTCTCCATTTCTCACAAAGAGGACTACGAGGGAGCACCTGAACATCCCTAGCATCAGTACCTAACAAAGCTAACTTCCTAAAATAGGAAAGCTGATTTCATTGATCTTCTGCCCAAAAGTCTCTTCACAGTTCCCCACTGCTTGTAGTGTGAGGTCCATGCTGTAGCCAAACAGGCCTTTCTCAACACAGCCCACTCCAACTCTCCGGACCCATTCTCCTCCAAGTTCCCGTCAGCCCCTGGTGTGTCTGCCACACTGAACGTTACACCCAGACACAGCAAGCTGCCTTAGGACTACGTGCCTTCGCTCAGGTTCTCTGATGGAACCTCCCCCACAGTCTGATAAACTCATCCTTCAAGACCCAACAACTCCGGACGGCATCTTCGCGGTTTCTTCAGCCTCACCTGCTGCCCGGCCACCCTCCACACCACCTCTTCGTGCCTCTACAGCAACACATGCTATGCTGCTTAATAATTAATCTCCTTATCGCCTCTGCTAGACTTTGAGCTCCTCAAGGATAAGACTGGGATGCTCTGTGTCCATAACACAGATAATGTCTGACACACAGAAGAGGCTCAGCAAAAACGGTGTGTAAGTGAGGTATGCTTATGTTAAAGAGCAGTCTTATATTTTTTAAATAAAACCTTATTTTTAAAGGTGTTTCACAGGTAGCGTTTTATACGACGAGCGGCGGGCGCACAGTGAGCGACTCTTGGTGACGCTGTGCTGAAGCAGCACGAACTTTACCGGACAGAAGCCTCGTGGGTCTCTGCTTAGTTCTCCGTCTCCGTCTCGGCTCGGGCAAGTCATTCCTTGACTAAGTGCCAACGCAGCTTGCCTTACTTAGCTGGTTATTTATCCCTGGCTAGTCTGTGGACTGTTCAGGGAATATACAAAATACAGGGCACTGAAAGCCACGACGTAAGGGGCGCCTGAGTGGCTCAGTGGGTTACACTTCTGACTGTGGCTCAGGCCACAATCTTGCGGTTCGTGAGTTTGAGCCCCACATCAGGCTCCATGCGGACAGCTCAGAGCCTGGAGCCTGCTCCAGATTCTGTGTCTCCCCCTCCTCTGCCCCTCCCCTGCTCACACTCTGTCTCTCTCTCTCAAAGATAAACACTTAAAAAATTTTTTTAATAAATAAATAAAAGCCATGATGTACAGTACTTTGAGAACTAATAATTTTTAGTTAGCCAACCATTAAACATTTTTAGCCAGTATTTCTATTAAGGAGGCCCAAATTATTACTATTTTCACTCACAAATGAGGAACCCACAATTACGGAAACAGTGACCTTGACTTGTCCAAAATAAATGGAATTAGTGACACTACGAGAACTAGAATCCAGCTCCTAGGATTTCTTAGAAGGTATTTTTCTTTAAGGCTAAGTTAGCATGCTATAAACAGTTCCTAATCCCTCTAGTGAAATGGAATTTAGACTGAGAATTTCAATCAGAAAAAAACATAGTTGTTTTTTTTTAATTCCCTATGTCTCCGCCTAAGAAATCCCTTGTGAAACAAGGAGAGGCACTCTTCCCATGCGCTTCAGATTAATACTAATGAAAAGGAAGTCTATTTCTTGGCATCAAACTCTAGTGGTGACAGTCCAACACATCTCAAAATGACACTGTCTGGACATACTTAATGAGTATGATAATTGTCAGCTTCCAAAGAATAATCTGGAAACTCCTAAAACGAACTGTTTACAGCCGATATGATTTCAAGCTAAATGTTAATTCTACCGAAAGCCCCTGACACCCGCCAAAATACATCAAAGAATTCAAAATCATTCAATTACGGTAAAACCACCTGGAATAAGGAACACAGTCCTGGTAAGACTGGTGCTGGCCACGCCTTGGGAAAAAAGATACATTTGGAAACGAGAGAGGAGGAGGAAAATGATGGATTAAGGTAACTCATTCCTGATCTCAACTTCAAGAGGAATCGTCCTGTCACTGAGAAAACCTAATAAAAGTCCCTCTATTTTTATACTGGGTGTACTTAAGTGGAAAGAGAAATGAGAAGACATTTGGTGAAATCAGGAATTAAATCTCAACGACATTAAAACTAACTTTCCATAACAAATAGTTTCCAAAAATAGGCCTGGCACAAAACTATGCTGGGATTTGTACCAGGAGTGTCTAAAGTCACTCAAGTCGCTGCGCCTAGAAACGCTCCGAGAATGAGGTCTAGACAGTGGACAGGACAGAATAGGAGAAAACCTAAGATACTTCTTAGGACAGCGAATGGCCTTGTATAGAAAAACTGAACATCCACTCCCCACCCCAAATAAAAAGATAAATTCAAAGTGAATTCCCCGGGCTGCTTTAGGACCGCAGAGCGACCGCTATGGGCGCTATTTCCAATCGCCCGCGCGGCGGGGATCCAAGACTGCTGCCCCCTCCGCCCGTTAGGAACTCAGGGCCCACTCGTTGCCAGCAACTAGCGTTTGCAGGAGTTCTAAGCAAAAGCACAGTACACCAGGATCTCTCTTCCCGAGAGCCGAATAAGAGCTCGAAGTCGTACGACCGACGGTCCACGGACCTCGAAGTCCTATTTATCCCCTCGCAGCTTGGCTCTCGGTGCAGGCCTGCACGCAATCTGGGGGGGAAGTACTGGGGTGGGGGGCGTAGAGGGGAAGACAGCCGCGCGACTCCTCGGTAGGGAGTGAAGGAGGAGATAACGGGCCAGTGACCCCGAGGACCGGAGCCGCGGGGGGAAGGGGAGGGGCCCTGGGAGCCCCGGGCGCGCGGCCGCACACCCGCGGGCCGCTCCCCTGCCCCGGCAGGGTGCGAACAGTCGTCGGCAGGACGTGGGGGACGGCGCAAGCCTCCCCGAGGGCCGCGGACACAGACTCCCAGCCCCAGGCTAAAGTCACCTCAACAGGAGCGCAGCCATCTTGAGTTCCGGCCTGGACGGAAGTGACGCACAACGTCTCCGCCGCCTTGGGGGGGGGGGGCGGGGCTCTATCACGTGACCGCACCGGCTCTTTAAAAGGCTCGGAGTCGGGCCGCTTCAGCGAAGTTCAGACATGGTTTTTCCTAGTTCCCTGTCTCTGCTCGGCCTCCCTGGGCTGGCTTCTACCAGAATTTGCCAGCGGGGACGGCAGGAGTGGCGCTGACTCAAATGGTACGGCCTGCGTTTCACCTGCGAGCATATTCATTTTGCTTTGCGTCCCTGAACTGTGACTTGCCCTGATCCATCACCAGGGACTCCAGGGTAGTTTCGCCCCCCTTCCTTCCCAGGTAGGCCGACTGAGGCCCCCGGGAAACGGGCTCCATCCGTTCTGATGGGAAGCTGCACAACAAAGCAGAGAGCTGAGGCCAATTTGAGGAAGGATCGTGAGAACTACGCACACCGACTTCCCAAGGCCAGGGAACCCCCTCTAACCACCTGGATAAGCTTTGTCCCCCACAATTCCTGGGCTTGAGCTGCCACTTGAGCTGGACGCCCACTGGCCAAATACAACGCTCCTTTGTTCCTTGTTTGAAGACTATGTGGGTGACGCCCACAACCAGAAGAACCTGGGGTGGGGGACAACGCGCTTTGATTTACACACACACACACACACACACACACACACACACACACACACACACGGTTTTGAGGAACCCAAGCACAGCAATCAATTGCAGACCACTTGTGACTTGAGGAAAAAGGGAGTGAGAAAGGCATAGAATACTGAAAAAATTCTTGAGTCCTTTTTTTTTTTTTTTTGGCAGGGCGAAGAGAAGTGAAGGAGGCAGCCTACAGCAACTCCTATTCTACAATAAAACTTTCAGCTACATTAATATTCAGATCTCATTTATATTTAGCACTCCTGCATTTTCAGGACTTAAATAGCACAAATTCACTTATTTCTGCATTAAATGAAAATCCTACTTTGCATTTCTATAATGCTTGACAAAGAAAGCACTTTTATAGACTTTTGGACTGTAAGAGACGGCTCTCTGACTTTAGTTTCTATTCAGTGCAGGGATTTCCTCTACAACATTGATGGCCACTGATCTTCAAAGACTCTAACACATTCAGTAAAGGTTACCTCAAAACACAAGTTTTATTTAGTAAACAGCTTAATCATTAGAAAGTTGTTATGTTCAAATAGTTTTCTGGGGAGCCTGGCTGGCTCAGTGTGGCATGTGACCCTTGATCGCAGGCTTGTGAGTTTGAGCCCCACATTGGTGTAGCGATTACTTACAGATAAAATCTTTTAAAAAATAAAATACAGTTTTCTGCTATTGAACTTCCAGTCTTTGGGGTGCCTGGGTAGCTCAGTCAGTTAAGCATCCTACTCTTGATTTAGGCTCAGACAGTGATCTCACAGTTCATGGATTCCAGCCCAAGGTTGGGCTCTACACTGACAGCACAGGAGCCTGCTTGGGATTCTCTCCCCCCAGCCCCCCTCCTCCACTCACTCAGGCGTGTGCACATGCATGCTCTCTTTCTTTCACTCAACAATAAACAAAGAACTTCCAGACTTCTAGTCATTGATCCTATTTTGGCCCTCTGGTGCTTCACATTAACAAATCCAGTGAACACCTCTTTACTTGGGTCTTTAAATAAATTCATTTTATATAATGAATATATATATATATACATATATATATGTTAACTTTTTGTGGAGTATGTGAAAGTGCTTCAGGGGATACAAAGACACAAATGTAATTGTCCTCAAGAAGCTTATGCCTTAGCAGGATCAGTAAATAAATACAACAAAGAAAGTAGCAACCCCATGAAAGTGGTACAGGTAAAAGAGGGGGATGGATGAAAGCAGGAAGTAATCATTTGCAGCTGGGGAGGTAGGGTTAGGGAGGTGTAATTGACTACAACATCCTGTGAACGTTTATTGATAGTTTTGCCTGTGGCCTTAATGATCGAGTCCCATATTGAGAGTTCCACAGTCCAAATCCAATACTAATCACGGAACCACCACCTCCTGTGTAAGGAGATGACCGGTAGGTGCCAGGAGCCTGTGGCTTTGCAGGCGAACCTGCCGTGGTCCTGTCACAGGAAAAAAGTGGTCTCTCCCCTCAAATTAACCTGTAGGTCCCATAACTGATTGAAATTAATTACATTGAAATTCAAACAAGATATTAAGTCAAGTCCCTTATCACCAGGGTTTATCTTAAAAGTAAGCGGGAGAGAAAAGCAGGTCTATCCAGGGCCTGAGATCAGAGAAAGAAAGGGGAAATGAGAAGGGAAAACATTTCAAATGGAAGTAGGAGAGGTTCTGTGAAAAACAAAATCATTTCAGATAATCCCAAGGAGGGAAACAGAAGACAACTATTAGGAGATCTCTGGTCGGAGTGATTTTGTAAGCCAGATTTGTCTTAAACCTCAGCTCTGACCATGTGGACACTCCCATCCCTAACCCCAAATATCACCCCCAAACCGTCAGGAAATTCTTATGATGAACTAATTAAGCCCACCCTCTTTGGTCTGCCATTTAACGCCCTTCACCAACTGGCTTCAACTTTCCTGTACAGACTTGTTTCGTACGATGCTTCTCGTGTTCCCCCAAATCAAGTCAAAGTGGAGGCCGCAAGATCTGCCTTGAATATCCTCAATACTTCACAAACCTACCCGACACACACACACACACACACACACACACACACACACACACACATTTTCTTATGTCTTTGTTTTTACGTTGGCTATTCTATCTGCCTAGCTACCTTCACTACCCATTCCTCTTCTTCAAAATGGCACACATCCTTCAAAGTTGGTCCATATCTAATGTCACCTTCTAGACACGACTCCCCCTGACTCTGAACTTCATTTATTAAATGGTTTATTTTTGTTTTTAACCTCTGTTCCGTAACTGAATCTCCCGTATGTTTGTGACCTATCGCGCACGCTCAAGCAGGTCTGGTTGTGCCCACCTTGGTATTCCAAGTACTTCGTCCATCACGCTGCTACCGCAGGCATGCATGATGATTGGTCACATTGGGTTTTGGTGGATTTGTCCTCTAATCCTCCCTTCTCTGCCCCACCCCAACTAGATTTTAAACTCCTTCAAGGAGAAACTTAATTTTGATTCCTCTTTCTGCTACCCACAAACCCATACTTTACATATAGCCTGCACTCAATACAATTCTGTTGCCTTGTCCTAAATCACAATGGACTTAAACTGCAGCATGAGGCATTGAAAGATTCCCTGACAAAGAGGGAAAGTTCAGGGAAATTCTTTCCTAGATAATTTTCCTATGATGCAACCTATAGTTCTAAAAAAAAAACAAAAAAACCCAAGGGATATCCCATTTTCAGAGTTCCCTGGGAAGGAGGCTCTAGAGGACTTCCCTCTCATGGCCTAAGGATTCAGGTTCCCCGGCCCATCTATCCCTCAGAGAAGTGTGTTTATGTCCCTTTTTCTGTCCCTCTCCCTGACCCCCCGCCAGGCATTCCAGCCTAGGGCAGGGGGAGGCCAGCAGACACAAAGCCCTCTGTGTATAGGGTGGTATGTGTCCCCCCACCCCTCCACCGAGAGGACACAATGCCCCTTCTGCTCCCTGTCCTCTTTCCCCCTCCCCACCACCTCTCAACTCCACATGCCAGGCTGCAATTGGTTACTGGCTCAGGACAGCCCCCTCATACTGGGGCCCCAGGGGATTTTAAGCAGATTCCAGGAACCCCCGCTCAGTTCCTTGTCCCCCACTCTCCCATCCCCACAGACGCTCCGTGCCCTAGCCCTGCCCCAGCTATGGCTCCTGGGGCTCCCTCGTCCAGCCCCAGTCCTATCCTGGCTGCGCTGCTCTTCTCCTTTTTGGGTAAGTGGAGCCACCCCAGTCTGGGGGCCCTGGAACTCAAGGTGCCTCTCAGCAACCTTCTCACTGCCTTTGCTGCATGCCCCGCTGCAACCAATGAGTGAGCAGGAGCAGGAAGGTGATGTGATAGAGAAAAAGATATATAGTTTGGAGGGAGGCAATAAAGGTATTTTGTGAAGGGAGAAGGTAAAAGAGTGTAGAGGGCTTCCCTGAGGTGGTCCTGACTGGACCCAGGCTGGAAGGCAGTAACACGCCCCCAGAGCCATGCTGAGCACCTGAGTGGTGTGGTGTGGTAAGGAACAGGATCAGACACCTGGGTCTGGTACCTAATCATTCCCTGGCAGTGCATGAGGTTCTCAGGGAATGTGATCTAAGGAAGGCGCCCAAGGTTTGTGGTCCTACCTCCTCAAATCCTTTGTCTCTTGGTGCCTCAGTTTCTCTCTGTGGATCCATTGTCTACTATGTGGGGGAAAGGAGTCGGAGGGAGGTTCTACGGTATTCTAAGATCTTGTCCGTCTAAAGCAGTCTTCCTTTATAAGTTGACCAAACTCTTCCTCACCCTGTGGCAGATGTTGAGTGGGCAAGAGAAAGTCAAAAGTCGGGTTATTTGAATGGACACTTTTCTTCTCCAAACTACGCCAAAACCGAGCACAAGAGATGAGTAGTAGGCAAATTGGGGGTGAAGGAGAACTTCTCAGAATATCCAAGGTTCTCTGCTGTCAGCTCTTCGAGTCCTAAACCCAGAATCCAGCCTCTTCTGGGTGTCATGTTGGACTAGTCTGGGACACCCGGAGAAAGTGTTAAAGATAGGAAGCTGGAGAAGGTCATAGTGAGAGCAGTGGAGAGAAGGCGTCTTGGAGAATAAGGAAGAGAGTTCTGTTCCAGCACCTGTCCCACTCATAGCACCACTGAGCAGAGCTGAAGGGCAGTGGTTGATGTTAGAACAAGAGGAGTAGCAGTTAGATCCAAGGAGTAACCTTCGTTGTTGCATTTGGGATTCCCAAGAGAGCTCTAAGGAGAGGTGAGTCACTGATCTTGCATGCTGAGGTGGGAGATCTGAGGCTATGGGGCAAGAGTGGGGGGGTGGTATGGGATCTGGGGATGGCATGAGCCCCCAACATTGGTCAGACAATGGGTCTCTGTTTGTTTGGTTGCTTCCTCCCCCTCCCATAGAACAAAAGGGTCTACACTTGCTCCCACCCAAGGCCAGCCCACACACATAATCTCCCTGGAATGGCCTTCCTTGTGTGGGTGAGCCCTTGGGAGTGGCACTGGGCCAGAATGGCCAAGAGGAGGGTGGTGAGGGTCAAGCCACAGAGGGCTCACGTGCAGAGTCATCTGAGCTCTGAGCTTGGGATCTTCCTCTGTACCCAGCTTCCTCTGAGAGGGGTATGAGGTCCTTCCTCGCTGACCTCCCCGACAATAGCAAGTTGTATAGCAACAAGGAATTCAGCAGTGAGGACGGTTGAGCCGGGGAAAAAAACATTTTTTAATTATCTTCATTTTATTCTGCATGAAATTCGAGTTTGTGGTATTGTGAAAGACTATGCAGCTGTTAAAAATAAGATTGATCTCTATGACTCAACATGGGAAGTTCCCTCAGATATATAGGTATATTATATATATGCTTAAGTGGAAAAAGCCAAGTACCATATAATGCAGTGTATCTCAAAAAGAAAAGAAAAGCTCCATAAAACAAAACTATTTCCTATAAATACATATGTAATTTGAGTTTGTTGGGTTTATATTGCACCTGATACATAGAAAAAGGTTACTTACTAAACTGATTAATGGTGGGAGGGGACTGCAGGAAAAGAACTTGTTGAGGGGTGGGTATCGAGAAAGACTTTAGCTTTATCTCTGTATGAATAGTTTCTAAAAAGAATGCAATATGTATTACCATGTAACTTATAATAAATTAAACAACTCTAAAGCCTTTAGCTAAGGGATGCCTTAAGAATTAAATACCAACCCAAAGGAAAAGTGAGACTTGGAGACAGAATCCAACTTCTGGAAGTAAGTCCTCAAGAGAGTTCTGTTACTGCCGATTTCATTTCCTCCTATGAACATGCTGAACTTGAACCAACGCAGCATTTCCACCTAACTTTTCAGTTAACCCAGAGAAATTTGGGCTTGAGAGTTGATCATCTCTACACCAGCTTCCCTATGGCCTCTACTTGTCCCTTGACTTCCTATGGGTCTCACTTCCTCTACATCCCTTACTAAGCCCAGGCGCACATCTGACTCCCTTCTCTGCTTGCAGTGCTCCCCCCGGCCCAGGCCATTGTGGTTTACACGGACAAGGAGGTCTACGGCGCTGTGGGCTCCCGGGTGACCCTACATTGCTCCTTCTGGTCCAGCGAGTGGGTCTCAGATGACATCTCCTTTACCTGGCGCTACCAGCCCGAAGGGGGCCGCGACGCTATCTCGGTGAGTGCCCCGGGGAGTCCTGGGATTGGATAATGAACCGGTGCTCCGAAGAACAACAGAAAAGAGCACTTGGGCAAAGGAGGGGAAATCCTTATGAGCCATAACCGTAACTTTGGCCACGTAAGTAGCCATCTGACTAGGGCCTAACTACACGGTCTCCCCCACCCCCACCACCCTCTCCAGCCCAGGAGCCCTTCCCCTGAGCCTACACCCACGGACTGCCCCTCATTCCTCATAGATCTTCCACTATGCCAAGGGACAACCCTACATTGACGAGGTGGGGACCTTCAAAGAGCGCATCCAGTGGGTCGGGGACCCTCACTGGAAGGATGGCTCTATTGTCATACACAACCTGGACTACAGCGACAACGGCACTTTCACCTGTGACGTCAAAAACCCGCCAGACATAGTGGGCAAGACTTCTCAGGTCACACTCTATGTCTTTGAAAAAGGTGTGAGAGGAGACGGCCCAGGGGGTCTGGCAATACTGGGAGGGAGGGCATCAGAGAGGACTGGATGGTGGGGGGGGGGGAGGAAGAGCCAAAACACCTGGGCTAATGCCCTTCAGGCTCTGGGAGGGTGGGCAGGAGATGGCCGTGGGGAGCGCTGTACATCCCCGACGGTGGGGAAGAGGTGTGGGGCTAAGAAGCAAAGTGCACGTCCTTGCTCACGCCTTTACTGGTTTTTCCTCCCCGCTAGTGCCTACTAGGTACGGGGTGGTGCTGGGAGCCGTGATCGGGGGTGTCCTGGGGGTGGTGCTGCTGCTGCTGCTGCTGTTCTATCTGATTCGGTACTGCTGGCTCCGCAGACAGGCGGCCCTGCAGCGGAGGCTCAGGTAAGGGGAGCCTGACCACCTCCCTTTAACCCCACTCTTCCCCATGGGGCAGAGACTTCTCCAGTGGGGGGAGAGGAGGTGGAGGCAGCAAAGGGAAGAGGAAGCTTTAGCTGCTCTCCAGGGGGCTGGGGCACGGAGGGGGGCAAGCCCAGAGCAACCCGTTTCCCTGCAGTGCCATGGAGAAGGGGAAATTGCACAAGGCTGCGAAGGACTCGAAGCGCGGGCGGCAGGTCAGTGGGACTTGGGGCCTGGACAAGCCGCGGGGCTCCCTGACGGCGGTGGGGGATGGCATGGGAACAGGGGTGGGGACGGACCCGCCCGAAGGGGGACTGATGTGGGACCCCTCCCTGCAGACGCCAGTGCTGTATGCCATGCTGGACCACAGCAGAAGCACCAAAGCTGCCAGTGAAAAGAAGGCCAAGGGGCTGGGGGAGTCTCGCAAGGATAAGAAATAGCGGTTAGCGGGCCGGGCGGGGGGTCGGGGGGCAGGGGCGGAGCCCACCAAAGGCTCTCAGGTGGTGGTCATCGAGATGGAGCTCCGGAAGGATGAGCAGAGCTCGGAGCTCCGGCCTGCGGTCAAGTCCCCCAGCAGAACCAGCCTCAAGAACGCCCTCAAGAACATGATGGGTCTGGACTCCGACAAGTGACCACCCCCCCCCCGGGCCCTCCCAGAGCAGGGGGACCTAGGCTCCTCTTATACCCCGTCTAGGTGCTTTCCTCCTTAGCTCCCCAGCCCCCCAGCCCTGCCCTGCCCTCAGCACCCTTTGAGATGTAAGTTTCATTCCAAAGTTCATTCCCCAGGCACCTCCTGTCTCCTCACCTTCATCCTCTGGCTTTCTGGGAGCCCAGGGGCCTCACCCGACCCTTCACCGGCCCCAAGGACTGTGTGTTTGGTGCCTTTCCCTCTGGCACCGAGAAGAAAGGGACCTTGATACCCCGTGCCTCCGCTCCAGGCCACCTGGCGTTCCCATCCCATGCAGCACCCAGCCTGTCCCTCACTCTTTTCTTTAGGACCCTCCCTCCCCTTCATCAGGTGGCCCAGCTCCACACTCTGTCTTCCCAGCTAACACCCAGAACATCCAGATCAGACTCTCTTTCAGAGTTTATTTAGATCATTAGCTATTTTTTATTTTTTAATCCATTCTTGTTTGTTTGTTTACCTGTGCCCTCCCCCCATGACTGAGTACCAATGACGTCATGTGGTTTTTGCAATTCCCCCCCCACCCCCCCCCATTAAATCCTCCTTGGAGAGCTAGCCCCAGCAGAGGGACCTCTGATCCTTAATCCTCAGCTACAGGACTGGTGCCCCTGACCCCTTCGGAGCACTGTCCTGGGACTCAAGGTCATGGGGAAGGAGAGACAGAGAGAGACACAGAATCCTCACAGGTCAGGGAAATGAGGACGGGGCAAATAAGGCTCAAGAAACAACTTTCAAACAACCAAACAGAAAGGAAAAACAAATGGGACATGGAGGGGAGGGGAAGCCTGCACTCCCAGCCACACGGGATTCTTGGGATTTTTCTACATTCTGTATATTTCTTCTCAAACCCCCAAATGTCCTTAAATGTTTAATAAACACTGACATTTCCAGAAGCGCTGCCTCCATCTCCAACTTGCTCATTCTCCTGGGAATATCCTTGCCTCTTATTCCATCCCCAGCCCCCAACCTTCGCCCATCCCTTCCCTCTCCCACTCATCCTCATCACCTGGTTTCAGTTGTTAAGAATCTGGCTTTAGGGGCACCTGGTGGGTCAGTCGGTTAAGCGTCCGACTTTGGCTCTGGTCATGATCTCAAAGTCTGGGGGTTCAAGCCCCGCATCAGGTTCTGTGCCCACAGCTCAGAGCCTGGAGCCTGCTTCGGATTCTGTGTCTCCCTCTCTCTCTGCCCCTCCCCTGCTCGCTCTCTGTCTCTGTCTCTCAAAATAAAATAAAGACATAATTGGGCTTCACGTTGTGGTCTTCCACAGTCCGGTGGAAGGAACTCTGAAATAGGCTCACAAGACGCATTCAGCAAATGTCCAGTGAGTTTACACTATGTCCTAAACCGTGTATCAGCCTCTGTGTTTACATGAGTTAGAACATAGACTCTCTCTTTACCAAGATCTGAATTTTTAAAATATTCCCACCATTCACTAGCTGTGTGGCCCATGGCTGGTTATGTGACTTTGCTAAGCCTGTTTCTGCATTTGTAAACTGAGATGTTACCTTCCTTGCTTAATTTTTATGAGAACCAAATGAGATCCTGTATATGGAAACCTTTGTAAACCATAAGTGGATCTGCAACTAAGATAGTAAGGACCAGTCCTTTAAAGGTGTTTCCACAGGGGCGCCTGGGTGGCTCAGTTGGTTGAATGTCTGACTCTTGATTTCAGCTTAGGTCATAATCCCAAGATCATGGGATCAAGTCCCACAGAGGGCTCCTCGCTGATCGTGGAGCCTGCTTGGAATTCTCTTTTTCTCTCTTTCTCCCTCTCTCTCTCTTTCCTCCCCCCTCCTAAAAAATTGCTTAAAGATGTTTCTACATCTTGCCTAAAGGATTACACTTTACAAATTAGCGTAAATCCCATTTCCCCTACAAACAAGGGCACATATAGCTGTAGTTGATGCACTATTTTAGCTGTTAATACCTCATGATCTAGCTCGTTGGCATGCTAACTTTGGTACGCCCTTAATGTCCTGGAAGACTAAGAGGATTGTGGAAAGATATATATAAAATTTTCCTGAAGGGTCACTGGTGGCAAAAAAACAAGACTCCTGCAAGTAATTTCTTCACCTTATTAAGAGGTTAAAGATAAGATTTTTAACAGCAGCTTTGCCCAAATCCGAGTCCTTTCATTTATTTCAAGCCATGTCTTCCACTTTTTAATATTTTTATTTAATTTTTTTTTATTTTAGAGAGAGAGCGTGTGCAAGTGGGGGTAGAGGAGAGGGCAGAGTGAGAGCAAGAGTGAGAGAGAGGAAGAAAGAGAGAGAATCTTACGCAGGCTCCACACTCAGCCCAGAGCCCAACACAGGGCTCGATCCCATAACCCTGGGATCATGACCTTAGCCTGAAACCAAGAGCTGGACCCTCAACCAACTGAGCCACCCAAGCGCCCTTGTCTTCTACTCTTTTAAAGAGAAAAATCAACCCAAATTCATTTTAATATAAAAGCTAATAGATTTCACTGGGTACATGCAAATCGAAACTGCAATGAGATAAACCCTTCATCCTATCAAAAAACAAAACAAAACAAAACACAATGACAAGTGTTGGAGAGGATGTGGAAAAATTAGAAGCCTTGTACCCTGTTGGTGGGAATGTAAAATGGCACAGCCCCTGTGGAAAACAATATGGAGGTTTTTCAAAAACTTAAATATAGAATTCCCGTATCATTCAACAATTCTATTTTTGGATATATACCCCAAAGAATTGAAAGCAGAGTCTTAAAGAGATATTTGTACTCCCACGTTCACAACAATATTATTCACAATAGCTCAAGTGTGGAAGCGCCCCAAATGTCCGTGGATGGGTAATCGGAGAAGCAAAATGTTGTGTAGACATACCATTGACTATTATTCAGAAAGGAAGAAAATTCTGACTTATGCTACAGCATGATTGAACTTGAGGACACTATGCTGTGTAACATAAGCCAGTCACAAAGAAGACAACTACTGTGTGATTCCACTTCTGTGATATGTACTTAGTTGGAATCATTACAGACAGAAAGTGGAGTGGGGTTTCCAGGGGCTGAGGGAAAGGGGGACAGAGGAGTTATTGTAATAGGCATAGAGTTTCAGTTTTACAAGAGGAAGAGTGATGGTGATGGAAAATGGGGATGGCTTCACAGTAATCAAAATGTACTTAACACCTCTGAACTGTATGCTAAACTATGGTTAAGATGGTAGATTTTTTAAATATATGTACTTCTTTTATATCATAAATATATATTTATTTTGAGAGAGAGAGCGTGAGCAGGGGATGGGCAGAGAGAGGGGGAGAGATAGAGAATCCCCAGCAAGCTCTACACTCAGCACAGAGCCCAGTGCGGGGCTCCATCCCAGAGCAAACTGTGAAATCAGGACCTGAGCCAAAATCAGTAGTATAGATGCTCAACCAACTGATCCAGGTGCCTCAAGATGGTAGGTTGTTTTGATTTTTAAGATTTTATTTTTAAGTAATCGCCACACCCAACGTGTGGCTAGAACTCACAACCCTGAGATCAAGAGCTGTCCACACTACTGAGTGGGCCAGCCAGACACCCCAAGATGGCAGATTTCATGTTAAGTGTATTTTATCACAATTCCAAAAAATGGAAAATGAAGGCTGATAGAGTCCTGATAGCTTTCTTAGGGTGGGAGAAATTTAGTCACAACCCAATAAAGTTGGGAGTTTGAGCTGAAGGGTCCTTATCAATGGAAGAGACTACAGGGTCCAGAAACATGCAAATAAGTGTGGGACATATTATATTATATAAGTAACATTCTAGTTCAGTAGTGAATAAATGGTTTACTTAATAAAAGATATAAGCATCATTGACATATATCTGGAAGAAAACAAATCTTTGTCATTTTGTGTTCAAAATTAAAATCCAAACGTAAAAACTGTATATACAAATATCAAAAGGAATTAAGAATATTTATTTAATCTCCAGATGAGGAAGTTCAGAAATCTTAGAGTAAGCACATAAAAGCTGAACCACTTTAACGGCACAATATATTATAAATAAAACTAGGGGTGCCTGGGTGACTCAGTCAGTTGAGCAACCAACTCTTGATTTCGGCTCAAGTCATGATTCCAAGATCATGGGATGGAGCCCTGCATCAGGCATCGTGGTGAACATGGAGCCTGCCGAAGATTCTCTCTCTCTCCTTCTGCCCATCTCCCCCACTTGCGTGCTCTCTCTTTTTCAAAAAGAAAAAAAAAAGATTCTCTCCCTCTCCCCCTCTGCCCTTCCTCTCCCTGTCCCCACCCCACCCTCATATGCACCTCTCTCTCAACATTCAACATGATCAACCACTTCCTCTTTCTGGTACCACTCTAATTCTTGGCTTCCTTCAACCTCTATCCTGGTGTGTCTCCTCCGAATTTGAGAAATGCATGAATTAATTCTAAAGTAGAAAGTGAAACAACCTGGAAGACATCTCTTGTTTGTCCCACATGATGCGTATTTGTTTATTCAAATTAAGGCTACATTTGATGGTCACAGGGCAACAATCATCTGAAGCTGAACATTGCTCCCCCCACTTTAAGTGGGGTCTACATTCTCACTGCTCACTTCCTTACCTGCCTGACCATCCTCATGTATGAATTTGCTACCCTGCCTTAAAACACCCAAGAAATTGGACAACTATTTATGTGCCGGAGTGAGGATGGGGTAGGGAGGCTGTGGTCAGACTACATATACATAGCTCTTCACAGCTCCTCAGGCCGTCGGTCATGGTGCTCTTCTCTGGCTACAGTCGTTACTCCCCAAACACAGCCATAGTCTCACTGAATATTCTGTGACCTAAAGACTAAATTGTAAAGTTAACTAAAGACTAACAACTTGTAGGGCTGCCTGGGTGGCTCAGTTGGGTAGGCATCCAACTTCAGCTCAGGTCATGATCTCATGGCTCATGAGTTTGTGCCCCACATCAAGCTCTGACATCAGTCATCAGGCTGCCGATAGCCTGTAGCCTGCTTCAGATTCTGTGTCTCCCTCTCTCTCTATGCTCCTTCCTGTGCTCTTTCTCTCTCAAAAATAAATAAACATTAAAAATTTTTTAAATAAAAATAAAAAATGAAGTCTAGCAACTCATATGATAACATGAAAATGGGAAGAAAGAGAAAAATAAAATGGCTAACTTAGTCAAATAAACATATATCTAAAGCAAGCAAATAGAAAATATGTCGTGTCACTATAGTTCTCATTTCTGTGATTGGTCTAGAAGCCATGACTGATGTCAATGATCTGCTTCCACTGTTGATTCCTTATTTCCCCTGCCCTTCACCAGAATCTCAGGTTCTTTACCTGGTAACATGACTCAAACTTCCATTTCTGAGGAATTTCAGACTTTCAGGGGTACATAGAGTCCCAAATGACCAGGTGACAGTCTCATCTTCCAATTCAATGGAACCGTTGTTTCCCTGATAGAAACATTCTCCGTTTGGGAACTAAGTCCTTCAAACCAACAGAGCTCAAAGTTGCTGAAACAAAAATGCTGTGAGTGGGTTAGTAGGAGTAATAGTGAAAGAGCCCCTGCCCCTGACTTCTGAACCACACGCTCTGCTATGGAGGAGACAACACCATATAGTGGTCTCTGATTCAAAGCATATATTGCATCTTGTGAGACAGACCTCCATTCTTTCAGTGTTGTCTCCCAACCGTTTCTCCGAGTCTTCAGTAAGCCCTTCCATGTATCAGCAGGCACCTGCTTCCAGGCAATAGGGTATTCAGTAAGATCACTTAATTCCAGATGATAAGGGTATGTGGTAAAACCACGTGGTTCCACTGAAATCTCATTACTGCATTTCCTTTGCTATGAAGTAAGTTTTCTGATTAGAAACAATGCTGTAGGGAATGCTACAACTGCTACAACTATGGGTGAAGCATTCTGTGAATTCACCAATCGTGGTGCTGCCAGAAGTATTATGAGCAAAGAAGGCAAACCCATGTCCAGAATATGACCAGTCCAGTGAGGACACATGTATGCAGTACCCGCCCCCCTGCCATGATGAAAGAAGTCCAGGATCCTTAACCTGCTGTCAGATGTCTGGCTGGCTCCCCCAGGGAATGGGACGTATCAGGGACTCAGTACTGGTTTCTGCGGTTGACGTATTAGCATTCAGCAATAGCATTGACCAGCTCGGCCTTGGTAAAGAGAAATCTATGTTGTTGAGCTCAGTCGTAGCCTCCATGTCTGTGAACATGGTCACTTTATTCAAGAGACCATCGAGCAAGCACTGGGGTGAACAGGGACAGAGACCTTGGGCGGACATGCACGGCCTGAGCCCATTCTCCACATTCCATTGGAACATCTCTTCCCCAGTCTTCCTTGCCACCAATGTTCGAATCCTGTGCTTTCCAGTCTCTGGCCATCCAGCCAAACCATTAGTAACTGCCCTCGAATCAGGGTAGATCTATACCTCTGGCCATCTCTCACAGTGAGCAACCAAAGGTACTGTCCACCAAGACTAGTCTTTTTCCTTCACTGAGAGAATCTTCCTTTACCATGGTTCTTCAGTGTCACTCCGGAGGGGGGCTATAATGCAATAGCTCTTCACTTTTGAAAAAAAAATTTTTTTAAGTCATCTCTGCACCTAATGTGGGGCTCAAACTCATGACCCCAAGATCAAAAGTCTCACACTCTTCCAAATGAGCCAGCCAGGCACCCTATAGCTCTTCACTTTTGGGTGCTTTCAGCATACATAAACCAGGCTGGAGTTTGTTTCTAATTCGGTCAGCTGGTCGAGCATTGAGGAAGAGGAGACAGCAAGAGCAGTGTTAAAGGATCTTGGGCCTCCTGCTCATACAACTTACCTTCTGGAAGTAGATAAAAAGCTTGATTTTTTTATGTCTAGTTTCCATTAATGATAAACTGATGTGGTGTATACCCAATCTTATAGCTAAGTGGATTAAACAACACCTAGTTCATAAGGGCAAGTTCAGGTCCCATAGTCACCAATGGTGTCTAATCTTCTTGCTTAGCGCCCTCAAGGGAGCTGAAGGTACCACTCTGGCCTGAAAGCCAAGGTTGTATACCACGCACAGTCCATTTCTTAATGCAAGAGACCGACAGGACCATTAGGGAGGCAGAATAGAATGTGAGTTAGGGATCCAGAATGACCTGAGGTTTTAAGGGAGTTATTTAACCCCCTTGGACCCCTCTGAATTTATTCAATGGATATGATAATGTATAATTGGTTTTTTAAATGTTTACTTATTTTTGAGACAGAGAGAGACAGAGTGTGAACAAGGAAGGGGCAGAGAGGCAAAGAGAGAGGGAGACACAGAATCTGAAACAGGCTCTAGGCTCTGAGCTGTCAACATAGAGTCTGGTGCGGGGCTTGAACCCATGAACCATGAGATCATGACCTAAGCCAAAGTTGGTCACCCAACCGACTGAGCCACCCAGGCGCCCTTGATAATGTATAATTGTTAATGAGAACCAAGGTGTGGTCTTGTAATTTATATTAAGAAACACATCTTTGGGGCTCCTGGATGGTTCAGTGGGTTAAGTGTCCAACTTTGGCTTGGGTCATGATCTCGAGGTTCGGGAGTTCAAATCCTACCGTCAGCACAGAGCCTGCTCTGGGTCTTCTGTCCCCCTTTCTCTCTGCCCCTATCCCACTCACACATACTCTCTCGCTCAAAAACAAAATAAACATTAAAAAAAAATTTATGTGTGTTTATTTTTGAGAGACAGCGAGAGCAGGGGAGGGAGGGTCAAAGAGAGAGAGACACAGAATCCGAAGCAGGCTCCAGGCTCTGAGCTAGCCATCAGCACAGAGCCCAATGCAGGGCTCGAACCCACCAACCATGAGATCATGACCTGAGCCGAAGCCCAATGCTTAACCTACTGAGCCACCCAGGCACCCCTAAAAATTTCTTTAAAAACCATATCTTTGGCCTTTGTCCAGTTTCTTCAACTTCCTAATTGATGACAGCATTTGCTATGTTAATGAGGCAAAGTTAGGGAAGCTCTACTTAACCTAAAGATGGTGCCGGATGGGGAGAAGCAACGTGATTAGAGGTGTGGCCCTTGCAGTCCTGCCCCCTGACCTCCAAGAGGGGAGAGGGGCTTCCAAGTAGAATCAATCACCGATGGCCAATGAGTTAATCAGTCATGCCTATGGAAAGAAACCTCCATAAAAACCTTTTAAGGAGGGGCGCCTGGCGTGCTCAGTTGGTTAAGTGTCTGACTTCAGCTCAGGTCACGATCTTACGGTTTGTGAGTTGAAGCCCCATTTCCGGCTCTAACAGCTCAGAGCCTGGCGCCTGGAGTCTGGAGCCTGGAGTCTGGAGCCTGGAGCCTGCTTTGGATTCTGTTGTCTCCCTCTCTCTGTCTCTCTCTCTCTCTCTCTCAAAGATAAATAAACATTTAAAATAATAATAATAATAGGAGGGGCGCCTGGATGGCTCAGTCGGCTGAGCGCCCGCCTTCAGCTCAGGTCATGATCTCCCAGTTCATCAGTTGAGTCCTGCATCGGGTTTGCTGGTGTCAGCCAAGAACCCACTTCAGATCCTCTGTCCCCCTCTCTCTGCCCCTCCCCAGCTTGTGCTCTCTCAAAAATTAATAAACATTAAAATAAAAACTAAAAGGAGAGCTTCAGGGTTGGCAAACATTCGGAAGGGCGGGGAGAGAGGTGCACTTGGAGAGGGCACGGGAGCTCCCCGTCCTTTCCCCGTGCGCTGCCCCGTGTATCTGTTCTATCTGGCTGGAATGGCGTGATTTCTTTTTTTTAATAATGAACCAGCAATCTAGTAAGTAAAATTTTTCTGAATTCTGTGAGCTGCTCTAGCAAAGTAATCCTACCGTAGGAGGGCATTATTGAAACCTATGACCTGTAGCAGGCTGGTCAAAAGGACAGGCGAAAACCTGGACTTGCAACGGGCATCTGAAGGGGGCGAGGAGCACCCGAGCCCCCTTCGGGTTTGTAGGACCGAACCCTTAAGCTGTGGAGTCTGACGTTATCTCCAGGTAGACGGTCTTAGAACTGAGTCGAGTTGCAGGACATCCAGCTGTTGGAGAGCAGCCGGTGTTCGAGAATTGCTTGCTGGTGTGGGAACGTCACACACACAGTAACAAACCCTCCGGAATTGGGAGCAGAACCCGTACAAGAGACGTGTTGAATGTCAGATTAGCAGATTGGGGGTAGAATGAAAGGAATTATTGCCTAATTCAGAAAAGCTTTCAGGAACAGCTTCCTTAGAAAGTGCTTCGGAGTCATCTAGAAGACTTTATTTATTTGTTTTTAAGATTTTAGTTTCTTTAGATGTTTATTTATGAGAGAGAGAGAGAGAGAGAGAGAGAGAGCATGCATGGGGGGAGGGGCAGAGAGAGGATCTCAAGGAGGCTCTGTGTGCCAGCTCAGAGCCTGACATGAGGCTTGAACTCACTATCTGAGATCATGATCTGAGCCAAAATCAAGAGTTGGATGCTTAACCAACTGAACCACCCAAGTGCCCCTAAAGATTTTATTTTTATTTTTTAATTATTCATTGTTTTTTAAACTTATATCCAAGTTAGCACAGGTGCAACAATGATTTCAGGAGTAGGTTCCTTACTGTCCCTCACCCATTTACCCCCTCCCCCCTCCCACAACCCCTCCAGCAACCCTTTGTTTGTTCTCTATATTTAAGAGTCTCTTATATTTTGCTATACACTCTAGTTCCATTCATGTTGTTGCAAATGGCAAGATTTCATTCTTTTTGATTGTTTGGCAACACTCCATTGTGTATATAAACCACATCTTCTTCGTCCATTCATCTGCCAATGGACATTTGGGCTCTTTCCATACTTTGACTATTGTCGATAGCGCTGCTGCAAACATCGGGGTGCATGTGTCCCTTCGAAACAGCACACCTGTATCCCTTGGATCAACACTTCGTAGTGCAATAGAAGTTATACCAATATACGATTAACAAGTTTGGGGATCTAACGTACAGCATGCTGATACCAGCTAATAATACTGCATCATAGACTTGACTGTTGCTAAGAGAGTAGATCTTTAATGTACTCACCACAAAAGGGAAATGGAAACTATGTGATCAAATGGTAGCTAATACTCTGGTGCTCATCATTTTGCAGTTTAGAAACGTATCAAATCAGCAGGTCGTATACCCTAAACTTATACAATGTAATGTGCCAAAATTATAGCTCCAAAAAACGTCTGGAAAAAATCAGTGATGGTTTCTATGCATTGAAATAAATGGAACATGGAGTGCTTGCAAAGCCTTGTGAGAAATGACAGCTAAAGAGGAGGGTCTTGTCCACTGAGCCAGGTTCCTCCAAGACAGCGGAGTGTTCACTGGATCTCCTCGCTTCTGGTTATTCACGCTCAGGAAATAAAAGCGGCAGAACAGCTCCTTAGGGAGCTGCTATCCAGTGTGCATGAAGCCAAATGGGTGTGCTTCCCCCACAAGAGTAGAGAATCTGGGAATAAGCAAATGTGTGTGCGCACACACACACACACACACACACACACACAGAGTGAGAGACAGCGGCAGAGCAATCTCGTAAGAAGACAGTTGATTCTAGCGTGTGAACGTTGTTTAGTATTGCTTTAGGGTAAAATCACGATTGAACAGACGCTGATTCACTTCCATCTCGTTGCTTATTCGAAAAGAACCACAAGTTAGGAAGGGCCTGGAGAAGGAACTCACCCCTGCTTTTGGCAAGACCTAAAACAGGCATCAAACCCGACCCGGTTTAAATTCCTGCACTGGCTCTCTGTGATCTAGGACAGACTACCTGACTTCAGAACCTGGAGTTCTGTTAAGTGAATACCTAACCTACGGTGAATTTCAAAGAAGAAACTGAGAATATGGGTAAACCACGTCACTGGATACTTCGCATGGGGCCGAAGTCCTATCTGTGCCAGTGCCTCATTCTCTCCCCCTCCCTCCCTTTCCTTCCTCGGTCCAGTTGAAGGAAGTGGGGGAACCTCTCCCCCAGCACACCTAACTGGCTCTTCACTGGTCTGGATCCCAATCTGTCACTGTCTGCTTCACAACACAGACACGATCCTTTTGTCCTGCAGAGGCTTTCCTTTCTAGGCATTAAGTGTGGCTCCGGCTGAGCCCCCCCCATGTACCTTGTGGCTCCTCTCTGAGTGGCCAGCCCACTGTAAAGGCTGCGGGCTGCAGACTGCAGGACATTTTACGCAGTCCTGCCCTGGCCATTGCGGTATGTGCAGCATCTCTGGCCCAAGACCCTAAATAATACCAGGAAATAATAAATAATCCCTCCTCCATGCCCCACCAACCCCCCAGCACATTCAAATACCCACAAATTACCCTCACGGATTTCCGAAACATCCTCTAGAGGGCAGTCTGTCCCACTGTTGAGAAGTGGCTTAGGGGACCTGGCGCCCTCCCAGGAGTTAGGGAGAGTTTGGTTTTCTTTCATGATGCCCACATCTGTTCGCCCTTATACCTAACGTGAGCCTGTAGGCCCTCCTCCTTTCTAAGACCCACATATCAGCCCCCCCCCCACAAGTTCCGAGGCCCATCTCTCTACCCATGTTGCCTCAGGCTGGCTACACGGTCCCCTAAGCACGGGGGCGGGGGGGGGGCAGGGGGGCGGTGGCAACGGGAGGAGACCGGGCACTGATGGGCACTGATAGAATTCTGGAAGGAGTCTGGCAGAGCAGCTAGGTCTGGTCTTTCCTGGGGCCCAGACAGGGTCCAGATCTTCCCCGTTCGGGCCACGAGCGACCAAGCAGGTATGCCTGAGCGCAGCTAAGGGACGGTCTGCCCTCAAACGTTGCTGGACAGTACCCCTGCCTTCCAAGCGGTCCGCCTTCTCTCGTCCAGCCCCTTACTAAGGCGGTACGAGAAGCACGGATTCTGGAGCCGGACTGCCTGAGTCCTGGTCCTGGCCGGCCATCCCTTCACTTTGGGAAGCTTGTTGAGGCTCTCTGTGCCTCCATTTCTTCATGTGTGAAATGGGGATAATAATAGGATCTGTGTCATAGGGTTCCTAGAATTAAATGAGTTAATATACATACGGTGTTGGGATGCCTGGGTGGCTCAGTCAGTTAAGCATCTTTTTTTTTCTCCTAGTATCTATTTATTTTTTGAGAGACAGGCAGACAGAACACAAGCAGGGGAAGGGCAGAGAGAGAGAAAGACACAGAATCGGAAGCAGGCTCCAGACTCTGAGCTGTCAGCACAGAGCCCCACGCGGCGCTCAAACCCATGAACAGAGAGATCATGTCCTGAGCTGAAGTCAAGAGTCAGGCACTCAGGGCACCTGAGTGGCTCAGTCGGTTGGGCATCTGACTCTTGATTTTTGCTCCGGTCATCATCTATGGTTTGTGAGATTGAGGCCTGTGTAGGGCTCTGTGCTCACAGCATGGAGCCTGCTTGGGATTCTCTCTCCCTCTTTGCCCCTCCTCCATGCATGCTCACTCACTCTGTCAAAATAAATAAACTTTATATATAAATTTATTATATATATCTATTTATCTATCTATATCTATTTATATATATAAATTTATGTATATGTAAAATTGCTTTGGACAGTTTCTGGACATAGTATTTTACAAATCTTAGATATTATTATTGTCATCACCATCCATGCCCTCCAGGGAGCAGACGGCTAGCAAGCTCCCCCCGCGGGGACTGAGCATCCCGAGGCCCCTAGCTCTGGTGAAGCCAAAGCTGACAGCGTTATGCACGAGTGGGAAGGCTGGCAGCTAAGGTAGCAGAGGTGGCTCCCGCAAAGATCTCAGTGACTGCAGAGTTAAGTCATCACGATCACACAGATCACACACCGTTGTCAGAG